>JAKVQY010000156.1:0-23853 GCA_030463045.1 Geotrichum macrosporum
CATCCACGCCAAGTGCTAAGCAAAGTAATTCAATTACGAACTGGTCATGGTGCAATGGGTGAATACTTTAAGAGACTTAAAATTCAAGAACGTCAATATACATGCACATGTGGAGCAGTTGAAACTGTAAGCCATATACTCAAAGAATGCGATCAATATGAGACGGAGCACAGAACCTTAACAAAAGTCTCACCAGAGCTTGACCTCAAGACATTACTGGACACCAGAAAAGGCCTTGTTGCGGTAGTCAAGTTCTTGGAACTACTTTCGCATATTTTATGTTAATGGCCCACCTTATTGGGTAGCTCACATTGGTTTTCCCCAATCTTGCTAATGAATTCAAAATCGCAAAATAGCATGTTTGGTTTCTCTCATGTGCTTAGATCAAATCCAAGAGAAATCCAGCGTCATTGCTCATTTGAGAATTACCATCATATAGTGCAATTCAATTTCATCCTGCAGGAGGTCTGTATCAGACAAATAATTAGAGAAATGTCTTCTTTTGTGTTGTGGAGCTTTTCTTTTAAAATGATTTTACATGGGCAATAAACTGATATATCATAATGAGCAGAATTAGTGTGATGATGCAAAAATGTTGAGAAAAATACCGAAAAGTGTTGCAACTGAGCAAATTAGCTAAAATATATATGGACGACGAACTCCGTTACATGTATGTTAAAGAGGATTTAGCCTAAGGGCGAAATCTACAACTTAAGCAGAAGAGAAGGAAGCAATGTTAGTATTACCAGACGTATTGACAGGAGAGGCACAAAAGGACATTAAATTGCTAGGGATAGTATTGGACAGCAATCTTACATTTAAAGCACAATTCCAAGATACGGAAAAAAATCTGATCAAGCAATCGGGTTAATTTGGAGACTGGGAAGAGTTAGGCAAGGCATGTCGAGGGTAGCAGTTAGACCATTATACTTGGAGTGTGCAAACCCACTGATGGAGTACGGTTTGGAAATTTGACAACAAAAATTCGACGTGACAAAAAGGCAAGAAGTCAGCAGCATGCAAAACAGAGAACCAAGGTGAACACTAAAGGCACTGAAAACTGCACCAATAAAATTATTAGAAGTTGAGGCAGTAACATCACCCACACAGGAAAAGGTTAATTATGAAGTTACTACAAAATTGATCAGACTACCGTTTGGTCTAAGTGACACAAATTCAATTTGAAAAATTATTAGTACCAGGTTAAAACAATCACCGAGGACCTAAATGCTAACCATTCTAGGCAATGTCAAATTGAAAAAGGGCTGCTGAGCGTTGAAGCATTATCGCTAGGTCTATCACCTTGACCAAGCAAAAAGAACCAAGCTGAAAATGATTTTAACTGGAACGCAAAGTGGAAAAATCGGAAGGTAGCTCTGCAAGATACAGGAGATGCACTACTCACGAATTGGCAGAAAAATATGACACTGAAGGAAAGGGCAAATAGTATAGACGCAGAAAGATGCACAAATCGCGATAACTTATTTAAAAATTAACAAGTTACAATTTTATCAATTTTAAATACTTCAGGATGTCTGTATCAGGCAGATAGCTAGAATTGTGTTTTCTTTTACGTTTTATAATCCTTTTTAGAATTTTACATTTTAGAGTGAACGATAAACTGATAAACCAGTTAGAGACTAAAAGACACAGTCTAACTGCGCACAGACTGCTAGAATACTAACGAGAGGTTCTCAGAAATGGTTTTTTTGCATTGGAATTGTCAAACCTCCTAAGAAGCAATAGCGAATAATAAGCCGTCTCTTCCTACATGCAAAGAAGAAAATACTAAATTACATATTGTCATTCGTTATTTTTGCCGTAAATTTGAATGAGCCTAAGTCATTTGGTTTTTATTTTTCAAAAAAACTTGGACATGAGTTGGCTATACCGTTGGGAATCGGCCAGTTGAGTGCAATTTGGCAGCATTTTTTAGACTAAAATTGAAGTTACTTACTTGGCAGTAAAAACCTACAAGAAAAGAGAATACTCTAGCTTATTTTTGATATTTTTATTTTTAGTTTTATTTTGTTTGCTTTCTTAAATTATGACCTTAAAAATGTAATTTGCTTTATAACACGAAGAGTATTGATAAATTTTGTTGGTCGTTTCTAGCATATTGGAAATATGCTGAACTAATATAGCATAGGCATGGATAGTTAATCGTCAATTATATTAGAATACCTTGGAAAACACGAACTTATGTACCTAAAAAATATGTATATACATATTTATCAAGTAACCTACACGGACATACCCAATCTTACTAGGCAAATTAAAAGCACGAAACAGGGTATTGATTTTCCTTATGTAGTTGGATTTGATCCAAGTAAAATCCACTTTCATTGCCATTTTGTTGAAATCCTGTGGAGCACATGACTAAGGCAAGTGGCTAGCACTATGTCTTATTTCCTGCTATGTGGCCTGGTAAATTGTTTTACACTGAACAATGGCTTATATTGCTATCATATGCTTCCGAAAATTCACGGGCCTCCTTCAAAATAAAGTTGATTCGAATATGTCTTTTCCAAGCATTTAGTCCCACCTTAGAATGTGATATTTGCGTAATGAAGCACACTGAGAGTTCAACAGTTCATGCGCTTATATGAAAGTTCAAGCGTTCCAATATACTAGGTTTCAAGATTAACTGTTCAAAAGTGACTTGGTGAAACCTGGTTGTTTGATGATAAAGTTGCCTAATGACTGACCTTTCTCTAGATACTGCAAAAAAAATTAGTCTATTAAGGATTCCTTGAAAGTTTTCCTTGCACTTTCGTTGGCCCACTCTATGCTGAAAAATAACTTAACCCACTACTACCAAGAATTTTCCTCTTGTATTATTATGTTTAGCTTATATACTTGCTACCAAAAATGAAATGTTAGCCAGATATAGGGTCAAAGAATTTTATGAACCAGAATAAGTAAATTCTGAAGGAGAGTACCATTAAAACATTGTTAGTTATAGCATAGCAAAATAGAAGTTTAACCTGAGGAAGACCAGAAACGATAAATTTCTTCCAGAAGCCTGGACAGTTTTATTAATTTATCAAATAAATCACCAAACTGGTCAGTTATATGGTGGTATTCTGCAAATACAGGAACTTAGATTCATGTTTTTTTTTCCCGAATTCTCATTTTTTGTAGTTTCGCAGAACACTTCGTTAGTGGAAGTGTTAAAACAACCTTCCATGTAGGCCTTCAATTATTAGAATTTCTTAATTAAAACTGACAAGTTAATGAGACAGTCTCTGTAAAAATGGTACTAATTTATTGTAGGGAGTAAAAATTTGACCTTGAGTAAGCTATTTACAGTTTTAATATTTGCCTGCCATATTTTTTTGTTCGGTTTATATATTTGTTTCTAACCTCTTTCCATGCCAAAGACTAACAATATCCCCAATTATATTTTTTCTGGTATTCAATTCATTTTCATTTACCAATTCAGATTAAAGACTCTTTAACGTTCAAGTAGCAACTACTGGCTCTGTATCTAGTCGGACAGACTTTTAACATAAATTTTTAATTAAATTCTATACGGGTAGCAAATATTTGTCTTCAAAACATCTCCACCTTAGTTTACAAAATTTTTCACCCTCCTGAAATTATTAATACCGTTAATTCAAACAAATTAACCATGAAATCATAAAGAGGTCAAAGAAGTAATAAATGAAATCTAAGTATTATGTTTGATGATATTTGCAATCTCTCTAATTTACTTCTAGATTTGATGCATACTTAATCGGGCTTTTGTCTGTTTTTAAATTTCTGGGATTTATATTACAGATCAGCTTTTTAAAATATTCCCTTAACCAAATATAATTTAGAGCACTCTTGTTGCAAATAACTTCTGTGTTCCCCAACCAATCCATCTGTTCTAGTAGGGCAATTCAGCAGTATAAAGACGAATTGGTCATCGAAAATTTACTAGATCGCATACAAATTGCTATGATAAAATACTGTGGTTGAAGAAAAAGCCAAATGAAGATAATAAATATTAAAAAAAGACTTTGATACCGACGATTGTCATATTTCTTTGCGGCCTACTGATTGATGATAAAGCTCGAATAGCTAGAGAAGCAAAACACAAACCGCAGAAGGTCTCAGATTCCAAGTCTTGCAAGAATAGAAAATTCATAATAAACAAGATGTATGTTTTCAAATGAGTTCTCTTTAATCTACATTATGAACCCTTCCGAGGATCTAAATAACCAAATTAAAATTTCCATATATAGAATTTTTTTTTACTTAGTCTCCTGCTGGTAACCGTAAGGATTCAATGAAGTCCACTTCCATAAATCTTCACAAGCATGTTTCATGTCAAGTTCCGCCTTCCAGTTAAGTTCTTCATTAGCTCTAGTAGGCTTAGCTGTCAGATCTAAGACATCGCCAGCACGACGGCCAACAATCTCAAAGGGAAGGTCACGGCCAACTGCAGTACTGAAAGCCTTGACAACTTCCAATACTGTGGAACCATGGCCAGTACCAAGGTTCCATTCGCGAACAAAGCCCTCCTTACGCGACTCAACGGGCTGCTCCTTTTGAACTTTTTCTAGTCTTTCTAAGGCAGCAATATGTCCCTTGGCCAGGTCAAGAACATGAATGTAATCACGAATAGGAGTGCCATCCCTAGAACCCTCGTAGTCATTACCAAAAACGGAGAGCTTTTCGCGGCGGCCAATAGCTACCTGAGCAAGGTAAGGAAGCAAGTTGTTGGGAATTCCTAAAGGATCTTCACCCATAAGACCAGAGGGATGAGCCCCCATGGGATTGAAGTATCTCAACAGAGCAGTGTTCCAACGAGGGTTGGCAAGGGTGTGGTCCCGCAAAACGCGCTCAACAAAGACTTTGGTAAGGCCATAGGGCGAAGTAGGACCAGTGGGGCATTCCTCTGGGATGGGAATCATATTCTCAAATCGAGTGGCATCACCGTAAACAGTAGCCGACGAAGAAAAGACAAAAGTGGAAATATTGAACTCTTCTAAAACCTTGACAAGGTTGATGGTTCCAGCTACGTTCTGGTCATAATAAGCGAGGGGAATTTTAGTCGACTCACCAACAGCCTTGAGTCCTGCAAAGTGCAAAACTGAGGTGATGGTAGGATATTCCTTAAAGATTTTGCGGAGACCGTCGGCATCACGGACGTCAACCTGGAAAAAGGGAATATTGGACACACCTGTGATTTTTTCGATACGGGCAACAGCCTCACGCGACGAGTTGGCCAGATTATCAAGAATTACAACGTTTCTGCCTGCTTCAATAAGTGCGACGACCTAAAAGATAGTTAGGTAACTTAATTTTTCATGTTGGCCAGCTCATCATATTTCAAGCTGAGCGCTTTGAACTTACTGTGTGGCTGCCAATATAACCGGCACCGCCAGTAACCAAAACATATTCCTTGGGACTAGGTCAGCTGTATGTTAGTAACCATATAATAGTACTCAGACCGTGCTACGTACGATTCAGAAGCCATTGTTGTAAGATAAATTAAGTAGATTAGCTTGCGTAGTTGGTGGGGAAAAGAATAGTTTGGGGTTTCAACGAAAAGAATTTATAAGTCAAAATTTGGCCACAACCCGAAACGTCATCGATTTGATAGACATTTACGGATAGACATTTACGGTCCTTCATAAAGTGTTAGGCTGGAACATCTTGTAAGGACTAGCGCATCCAGTAGGCCAGTTCCTGAAGCTCATGAAATCAAACATTTTTACGTTTAAATTAGGCTTATGAGGTTATTTCCAGAATAAAAAGGAACTTGTCTCTCCAGATCCATAAAATATCGACAATACTATAAATAAATACTATTATATTTCTTCACCGTTTCATGGAATTTGGATCTCTGGAGTCTGACGTATGGATTCTAACATCAACTGCTGGGCCTAATATTGCTTTACCTGGGATATTTCAGTCATGTCCGCAATTGTCTGCCCATTAATGTTGACCGCTACCTTCGCCAACTACTAAATGTCAGCATCCTCATCCGTGCTATTGACACGGCTGGAAGTGATCCGAATTTCGTCCAAAGGGCGATCTTCACCGTCAGTCGAGACCCGGCCAATACGCTCAATAACTCTCATTCCGCCACTAACTCTTCCAAAAACCACATGTTTGCCATCTAGCCAAGGCGTTGGGGCTAGCGTGAAAAAAAATTGTGATCCGTTAGTGTTCGGTCCACTGTTGGCCATGCTTAATACTCCGGCCCCAGTATGTCGCAGAGTTTCAAAGGTTGACTGTTCGTCGTCGAACGTCCCTCCGAAAGCACTCTCTCCGCCATATCCTGTACCCGTTGGATCTCCACCTTGGATCATGAAGCCAGAAATTACGCGATAAAAGATTGTATCGTTGTAGTAGCCCCTCTTAACCAAATCTAAGAAATTCTGGCAAGTCCTAGGAGCATGCTCCGTATATAGCTCGAGGGTAATATTACCCATTGTAGTGTTGAGAGTTACAAAGCTCATTGTATATGTCGGTATGAATGAAAAAAAAATTAGAGTCAAATTGATGGGAAAACTGAGAAAAAAATAATCTTGAACCCAATAGAAGCTTGCGAAATCAACTCTTCTTCTTTATCTCCTATATGTTGTGACTTGAAACAGCCAACTCCGACTTTTAATTGTTCTATATTTCTAATTACAGTGATTTAAAATGCTCAAAATTTCTCTACAGTCTACCTTTTCTCGAACTCGCATAGCCATTCCCATAGCATTCCAAACTCGGCTATACAGTTCAAACCCAGTGCATTCAGGACCTGCTCCCCCGAGGCTCTCTAAAAAAGATCAGGAAGAATTTGAGAGACTTCAGCGTGAAGCTAATACCACTACGGCATTTCAGGAATATAACAAAAAAGCTGCTGCTGAAGCTGGAGTCGAGCTGAAGTCTACTGATGAGCCTGTTCTACCAAAGTCCATGAAAGCTGTTGACTTTCATTATCACCCAGAGTACAGACATATCAAGCCGGACTTTGAGGGTGAAAAAAATCCTGTTACTGGGGAAATCGGTGGCCCCAAACAGGATCCTCTAAAACATGGAGACTACTCGTTTAATGGTCGTGTAACTGACTTTTAACGTCTTGGTTCCCTCAATTCTCATGATAATTATGTGAATAAACTAAATATATTTCATGCCCCTGCTCGGACTTCACGAATCTGTAATAACAGGCTCACAGGTTTAATTTGCCAGCAACTTCTAGTAATTCGTCTAACGCTGATCGAGTTGCCTCAACACATGCATGTTTGAATGGAAACTGTTTACGAAAACTAAGACGTTTGTTTCCATCTGCCTGTGCCAACTTGCGCAATATTTTAAAACTCCGTACGATAGTTTCACGTATGTTCCTCTCGGTTCCTTCAAAAGAAGTGATGCCGTACTTTGCCTTTGAAAAAAAAACCCACTCAAGTTGATTACTCTTTCTGTGATCGCATTTGGCTTCTTTCTTATTGAGTTTACTCGTTCAATGAGAAATACCTGTCTGTCAATTGTGCCATGAAGGCCCTTTTTCCGAAAAGAAATCAAATTTAGTTTATCCATTAGTAGTACTGCTTCCTTCATCTGCTGGTGGTCTTCGAAAGGCACATTTTCTAAATGGGGTTTAATGGCTTAACCTACAACCTCGAGGTCGTACATGCTAGTGAGAAAAAAGGTTTCAGTGACAAAAGTGGACTGAAATAATAAACATCAATGGAAGATTTTATAAGTCTCAGTTCATTTAAAAAGTCATCTGAGGCCCGAAAGAGTTTTGCCTGGTTTGCGAAGATCATCGATATTTAACTAGAGAGAGGTTTGGAGGGAGAAACTCCATACAGTGAACAATAGTGGCACTTTCTAGCAGTGAGGTCTAGCCAACGGAAAAAAAGAGGGGGCTCGATCTCTAGAAGTTGTAAGAATACAAGCCCCTAACTCATCGCATAATGCAATTCCAAGTGTCAGGTCGTGTAGCAAACTGTCGTCAGTATCAATTCTAGAAAAAAAAGCCAAAATGTTTTCTAAATAACGTTGCCAGACTAGTGGGCTAGTTCTTTTCTTTATCAAGTCTGCAACAGGCCTCAACCATTCTATAATGCAATTCTGTAAAAAAGGCGGCTCAGAAAGTATAGAGAAGCAATCCTCAACGTAAATCCCCGGTCTGCAAATACATGTGGATAGTTCGTTTTCTGCAAGTATAGCAAATTGTATAGCATTTGATAGTAAATCTGACGATAAGTTAGCAGTGGGCCAGTTCAGATCGAAGCCAATATTCTAAACACAAAAAAGAGCTGTTCCATTTGTAAAAGCTATGCAAAATGTCGTTAATGAATCATCACTGCATGCTGCAATATCGAGATCTTCACTTGGAGAACGCTCCTCATGGTGGGGAGTGATAGTCAAAGGACTCTGAAGGTCTGAAGCAGAAAAGTTATAGGAACGCTCAAAAACTAAATATGGCTAATTAACACCAGGTTGCAGAAATATAAATTCACGGACGTTTAGTATCTTCTGCTGCTGTAAATTAGGCTAGCTGTGTCTTGTAGTGATTTTTCAAACGTTTATCGCGGCTTTTCTTCTTTCTTTTACAATATGAGAATTGCGATGGGACTGCACAATCAGGCAGACTGTCAATTTTGTCGTCAGTGAGTAGAAACTTGTTTGAAACAAATGGACAGAGAATAAGCACATCGCCTGTTCTAGATAAAACAAATGACGACATCTTTTTACATGATGACCTCTAGATCCTCCAAAACAAATAGAAACATAATCAAATGTAACAATTGTATCAAAAAGACCATAATGTTTCTTTTTGTTTGTAGATTCCAGTAGTATTACTTGCTCAGGAACGCTATAGCTCTCGGCTAAATTGTAAAACAGAAGAGTATAGTTTCCGGGTAAGATCACCAGATTGACATCGTCCCTATGTATTAGATTTCAAATGACTTTTCGAATTGTGGTTTTCGAAGGTAAAGTTAGCTTCTGAAGCCCTAAATATAGTTAGCAGACATGTATTCCAAAATATGAAGATCCATACAAAAGCCTTGTCACCAAAAAAGGTTCTTAGAAGTAAAGGAGTAAATATAAAGCTGACGACGTCCTACAATTGCTAACTTCAATTCTGTCAAACTTAAAAAAAGAGGGTTTCAATTCTATATGGAAGTTCCAGAAAAGTCTACGACAAGTTAGGACTTTGTTATCAAAGATGAAGTATAACACTAACGTTTGAAGAGCTTCCCTATTAATGATATCACATAAAAATGATCTTGTTTCCTTAAGCAAAATATTGCTCAATTCTTAGACTATCCAGCAGGTTGCCATAGGCAGGCAGAGTGATTCTATCTGAGGAACTCATTGACGCTTCTCTCAGGTCTGATATGGTAACACACTCCAATATAAGTAGGTTTCGGTATGAAAAAATCAATTAAAAAAATAGTGGATTAAACCCGGAAAAACTTGCAGTTAGATCCTCCAAATGCTTGGTCTTGTAACTGAGATTATTAAAGGTTCATCATTAAGAATATTATATTTTTCAAGTTTTGAAAGTGTGGTGAGAATCTCTTCTCTCGAAAATTGAGTCGCTACTGTGACTTACAGACTAGATTCGTTAGATATTAAATTTGAAGTATTAGTAGTAGTATTAGTTTTTTACTTAAGGCTTAATCACGTGCAATATGGACTCGCTGAAAAAACCATTCCTCGCAGTGCTAAAGAATAAAACTATTCTTAGCCCTTGAGTTGGATTAATGTGTGATAGAAGTTTCCAGCTTAAACAGTTCAGTTCTTATCTTCTAGTAACGCATTTCAAGATTCGGCACTAATTTTCTCAAAATTGCAAGTTTATCTAGTAGATTTAAGTTGATAACTTTGAAAATCGAAAAAGGCTATTAAGGTTCCTCTTTATTAAGCGTTGGTGACCGCCTGATTTGCTGGATGACGTGACCAGACAAACTAATTAAGTATCTGGAGCAATATGGACATGAAGAACGTAAACTTGCCCAGAAGACCACTTGGACAAATAGTCTTAAAAGACGAAGGCTAATTTTACTAAGGACTAAAATAGAAAGACTGCATGTAAACGTTAACTTGTGGCTACCATAACTTGAACGAGTATACATAAAACTTCTTAGTCAAGGTGCAGTCAAAATATAGAATGCTAACATGATGTGGAAAGAAACAATAAAGACAAGAGACAAGGTAAGAACAATGAGTGGACATGAGTTAGAGAGAGTAGTAACGGACACATACAAGAAGCTGTATCACAAACTATTGGGCTTGGTTCATAAGCGAGACCAGGAGGCGACCAAGGAGAAAATTTCAGTGGTATGGAAATGTGATGGTTGAAACGTAATAAATATCTAAAGCAGTGAGAGATTGCTTAAAGAAGGTGATAATGAAAAAGGGAATATGGTAAATCCTTCTTAGCAACATTTAGAAGCCGTATGCTCCGGTTCGTCATTGTGTAGATATATTGTGTTTTGTCTTCTCTGTTGCTGCTCATAGTAATGATCTTCTAATACTCGCTTTTTTTCAATTAGCTTTCGAGTTATGACTTCAAACACTTCTTCAACTCCTTCGTCGTCCTTCGCGGAAATCTCATGGCAAGCGCCGGCGCCATCAAATCCATCTCCATCTGGACTGCCGAGATATTTGGATGCATATGCCACGCAGGTTTCAAATGGAACCTCCCTCTTGGATGGATCGGCATTAACCAAGTCCAACTTTGTTCCAACGATATGAATGATGATATTATCGTCTAGATTTTCTTTGAGTTCTAAAAGCCAAGAGTGCATGGCCCGGAATGACGCTTCTGAGGTAATGTCATAGCAAAGAATTCCGCATGTTGCAGAACGATAGTACATCGGAGCCATTGATCTAAATCGTTCTTGGCCAGCGGTATCCCATATTTGAAGCCGAACAAGGTAGTCATCAACCATTACTTTTTTAGCTAAAAAGGAGGCTCCAATAGTAGAGGCGTTCCCTAGCTGAAAAGTATTCCGAACATATCTAACGACAAACGAAGTCTTTCCAACTCCTGGAAATACAACAAGGATAGTTAGCACATATCAACAGCCTAATATTAAGAGATTCAAAGACAATAAAACGAAGGTTTCTCGGTAAAAGATAAGACTTATTGCCGCTGTTTTGCCACCCCTGGTACAAAAGACCGGTAGCATAAACAGAAAAGGGAGAGCAGAACTTGGAAACAGGGAGTACGCAGAATAACAATATTACGAAAAAACCATACCTTGGGCTCCAAGAATCACAATTTTAGCGTCCAGGCTCATAAATGAACGGAAGACGTAGTATTCTCAATATAAAGGTGTTCAAATATATTTCGAGAGGGCGCTAAGGGCTCCTGTAATTCCTAATGTTTTGATGCTAAATGCTCAGCCCGAAGTTTGATTTGAATGGTAGCACAGAAACAGAAAGAAAACACAGATTTATATAACTTATAATTCTGCAAGAAAAAGGGAAGGGAAGATGTAAGGAGTGAAGAAGAGTTGAGGTCTAGGCGGAGGGCTAAAGAAAATGGCAGTAGTTGAGAAAAAACAGCGGAAGTGACTTAGAAAATACAAAAAAAAACACAAGCGTCATCAAGGATCCTAGATTAGACATACCGCTGATTATGTCAGCAAAGAAGAACCGTTAACCAGCGTCAATTATAAGGCCTTTGGTCACAAAACTTCAGGCAAAGAGTAATTCAAGAGCTCAAATATACGCCATATATTCTTTCTAGTAGTTTTATTTAAAAACTCTGTGCAAAGTGGTGTAGATAAAAGATATGAATCATGAATGGAATATCCTGCTCTTTAGTCCTGCGAAACTCCTAGGATCCGCTCTGCATGTGCCACAGAACTTTAAAAACTGAACGAGAAACTAAATTCTACATTGCATAGCACTCCTATACATCCTTCCCCGGTGCCTACAGCTTTTACAATTCATGTTAACGATGCTATTGCAACTTCATGAGTTTGGGTTTTGAGATATCCCCAAATATAGACCTAAGGAGGTTCTCGACCAAACTCCCCTATTTCCAAAATGGGCATCCTCCTATTTCACTAAGGCCCTACCAGAGAAACAGAGAACTGGTAAACGTACGGCTTTTCGCCTTCTCACATATGCCTCCTGGGACTGTATTAATACTTTTTTTTTGAGTTAAAAGTAGGTCGCTAGATTTTGACAGCAGTCTTAAAAATTTTTTTCTACATGTGCAGAAAACTTGAAACCTAGAAGAAGGTTTACAAATCCACTTCACTGGTTTCTCGATTTTTGAGAAATTTAGAAGTCAGCGTGATACGTTTAAGCTGCTTGAGGTTTCTCAATTTGTGATTCTTGCAAAAGAATCTTAACCGTTCATAAATAAATAATGTACTTTCATGACTTCTTAAGGGCTTGCTTAGCAGCATCTACTGAGGAAGAAGAAATGTCGGGCAAAGCCCACTCCTTGCTACTCAGCACTTCGAGCATAGCCGGAGGGTCTAAAAGTCCGGGCCACAGATCCCCTGGTAAATAATTACCACTTTCTTCTACAAATTGCTGCCGCAATGCTAGCTCTTCTATAAACAAGATAGTTAGGCAATTGTAGAGAAAAAGAAAGTAAACCTCTTACCATCCACAATTTTATCTACTTTCCGTTGCATCTCTTCAGCTAATGACTGAAGCCTGGACTGGAAGTTCTTTCGCCTAGATATTTCCAATACCATGGAATGGTATGATTGTAGAAATAAGCGATAATATTCAACTAGAGACGCCATCTGAGGTAATAACACTGAAATCACTTGGTCATAATGTGCAAATTGTCTCTTATCAAGCTCAGTTATGGCGCTTTCGTATTGTGTGAGTTCGGCCATACCGAAAGATTCAAGTTTGCTAAAGAACTCGATCGTTGCAGAATGATCCTTTTCGATTGCATGTAATAGCTCAACTACAGAGTCAGCAGAATTAGCAATAGATTCTCTTCGCTCATAAAGTTCAGTCAAAACTCCATCTAATTCTCGAGTATCGTTGCTAAGAACTTGCGCTAACTCCTCAAGCTCCTCTGATACATCTACCGAGGAGGTCCCGCGGTCCACTTCTGAAGAAAGTTCATAAGCTTTCGTACATTGATCA
This sequence comes from Geotrichum macrosporum, assembly GCA_030463045.1. Classification (NCBI taxonomy): domain Eukaryota; kingdom Fungi; phylum Ascomycota; class Dipodascomycetes; order Dipodascales; family Dipodascaceae; genus Geotrichum; species Geotrichum macrosporum. Next base: position 13,075 of record JAKVQY010000156.1, read on the forward strand.
TAGTGTCTTGCCAGTGACTCCAACAACATGGCCATTTCATGGGCATCAATGGCAATCAAGTTTGTTTGAACATGCGCTTCTTCCAGTTTGCTTCGTGGGCAAATAGATCGAGAGTCTATGCATGACTTTTGCAATACCTTGGCAGTATTTGAAAACCTCCTCGTTTCTTCTCCTACTTCCTTCTGAGCAATTTGAACTAAATCAATTGCGTCTGTTATGGACTTCTTGAGACGAGCCACTCCATCCTCATCGACAAAGCTGCGAAGCGTACGGGGAGAAGGACCAAGATCCACTGGCATATCTTCCCTCGCGTCCTTAAAGGCCTTCGCGGCTTCTTGTTGTATTGCTGAATCTAAATGGCAGTCCTCTAGATCTCGAAGTGCTAACTGCAGAGCATGATCTTGATCATCTAGCAAGCCTAATAATTTCTTTGCACGGAGTTAGTTTCTTACTTAGCATCAATTTTTCAAAAAAATACCTCAAAATCGCGAATACACTGCTTTTCAGACCAAACAGACAACTCTGTAATAGTCTTAAGAGTTTCGAATTGGCCAGCTATCATAGTATGGAGATATACAGTCTGTGCCCAAAGAACAGAAGCCCGCTCAATGTGCCCATGGGCAGCAGACAGAAGCTTGTTTGCTTCATTGCAGATAGGACCAGCAATAGATAGTGACTCTTTTGACTGGTGAATCCAAGTTGTAAACAATGAACTCATGCTTCAATTGATGGAGAGACTTTTGCCCCCAATGTCTTCTGTTCGAATGAATGAACGAAGACTAAAACACCTAACCCAAGAAATTTTGCTACTTCGAATCGCGTCGCGCGAGAGTAATTAAATCTATATTGTGAGGTTATTTTAAAAATAACGCGTCTTTGACTCTAGTATTCCACGTTTCATTTTTCCAAACATCAACTTTTCCAGTATATTTGATTGATATGCTTGTTTCAATCGACGACTGTTCAAAGGCGGTTGACAGTTATTTTGAGGCTCCAGTATTGGTAGCAACCCCCTCTCACGAAAGTGATTTAGAGACTGGAGGTTCTAACACGGCAATATCTCAATTGCTGGCGAACTCAACAGCCAAAGGAGAATCTTCAAGGAAGAAAATCTCGCGTGTGCCCCCAAAAGCGACACTGAAATACATGTGGGGACTTTTCACATCTGAAGATGAGTCTTTTGACTCAAACTCTGATAAGAATCATGACCTTGTCACGAGTGAAATCGAAGCAGAAGAACTTGATCATCCCTTGAACAGTTTTGATACAAAGTCAGACAAATCCGAGTTCTTGCTACAGCCTACATCTGAATCTGACCATTTACTGCCGCACAATTCAGAGAACCAGCGAACTTCTCTAAAGAAAAGTGCAAAACATAAAGCGGGAAGAAAGGCTAAACGTGATCCTGGAAAGAACGATACTCTAAACAAATTTTTAGGAATATCAGATTCAAAGTCTGAGTTTGACGGCACAGTCGTATTAAAAATTGGGACCAAACGTGCCAAGTCAATCCAAGCTAATTTAGAGGAACCTAGTTCATTCATTGTCACACTTAAATACAAACCCGTTCGCACGCATATAGTCAAGCTACGCTACCGATTACCATCTCAGAATGAAGAACATATACGATCAGAGTTGAATTCGGAATTGAGCCATAGAGGCCATAAGAATGAAAAGATTACCTGTGAGGTTTCAAACGCTACGTCACTGAACATTTCAGTTCCTCATGATCTTAAAAACGATATTGCTTCTTCTGAAGAGTCCAAACTACAGGATGAGCCCGTCTCTGTTTTTGGACGGAATAAAGAAATCACTCCTGGCAAAATAGAATCGAAGAAGCCTGTCCATCCTTTTTTTCTTAAACGACCTGGTATGTCGATAATTTTGCTACATATTACAAGTACTAATTCCCATACAAGCGAAGAGGAGCATTATATCTTCTGATAACTCCACAGCTACCGCAAACGCTGACAAGAAATTGTTTGAACGCCCTTTTAATCACCAAAGTTTTTCTTCATTGGAATATGGTAAACCCCTTTCGACACCATGGCCTAAATTATCGGAAATGCATGTACGAGGTCTAGATAATTTTGAGCTAATTCACTACACACACAAAAGCATCGCTGTGACATCTAAGAGAAAGATAAAGCAAAACACTATTTGCATTTCTGAGCTTGAAAATGTTGTATCTTCTTGCATTGACCCTTCTTTTCTTGAACCGCCACTAGTCTCAATCTCGAACACACAATTCCCAACACCAAATATAAGACTGCCTATGCAGGTGCGGTTTAGAAAAGCTCATTTGACCGCTTTAGCATTACAAATTATTACCAACCAGAATCAAGCTCGAATACTCAAGCCTCTGATAAATAGAATTGAATCATTCACTCCATTTGATCGAAATAAGTACGAAGCTCAAATGTGGTCATCCAAGTACGCACCAACTTCAGCTGAAAGTGTTATAACAAATCATTCAAATGGAACAATAATAACTCGATGGCTTGACCAAAGATTTGATCATTTTAGAAAGGCATTCACAAATTCTTCTTCATCTTTCAGTTTGCTGAAAGCCCGCAGCAAAAAGAGAAAGCAGAGTGCAGTTGACCAAGAATTTAACGACTTTATAGATGATGAGCCCACGTATCCGGAAGATACAACTCTAGCATCTCACGCAGAAGATCCCAAAATACCAAATTTTTTAATATTATATGGCCCGTCGGGGTCAGGAAAGACTAGTTCTGTTTATGCAGCAGCAGCCGAGCTGGGCGCGTATACGTTTGAGCTCAATGCCAGTGACAAGCGTTCCAGTAAGAGGTTGTTTGAAAAACTTGGTGGAATGGGAAAATCTCACTTGGTACGCAGGAATCAACAGGAAGATCAGACAACTGACTACAAACAAAAAAGTGTAATTCTACTTGACGACGTCGATATCTTATTTGAGGATGATCAGTCGTTTTGGACAGGCTTGGACAAATTTGTGGAAACAGCCCGACGGCCAGTGATTATGACTTGCTCTAATACCTCACTACTTCCTACTGGTATTATTGATAATCATCCCGAAAGTTTTATAGCCTTCTCTCATGCCCCAGTAAATTTGCAAATTAATGCGCTTTGGTTGATTGGCGTTTGCGAAGGTCACATAGTTGACTACCGTGCACTTGAGCAATTGGTTAACAAAAACAAGCGAGATTTTCGTTCATCTCTCAACGATCTTCAATTTTGGTGTCAGATGGGACTTGGAGACCGAAAGAGTGGAATTAATTGGATTTTGACGGAGAGGGAAAGAACCGAGACCCACCAGCATGATATTAGAGTTATTTCAAACGGTACCTTCATCGGGAATACTGGATTTGAAGAGGAAAATCTTGACTCTTTTGATAATCTTTCCGACCCTTATTTAGATGAACTCGATATTGCTGCAAGCCCGACATTGATGTGTTCCCTGGCTGACTGGAGTTCGCTTTCAGATAGTATCTCTGATGCTGATTACCTTTGTACCAATAGGACTACCCGGTTTGCAACTAACGTTGAGGAAGAGTTCATGAGCGATAGAGTACTGGGACTAAGCGAATTGACAGAACTGCCAAGTCCTGTAAAGCCGTATTTGCACGAGTTGTCTATCTATCCCACAATTGTCAAGAAAGCTTGCCAATTACATGCAGCAAGAGTTGTTGACGAGAAAATCCCCAAATTCTCTATTGATCAAACAACATTGAGGGACAGCTTTTGGTCATTGTCTTCTCGAACTCCAGAAACCTCTAGTGCATTATATAATTGTGTCGAGACTTCATCTTGCAGCGTTCTATCGACTGAAATCGCCCCCATTATTCGAAATATTGCCAGAGGAGACGTGTGGAAAGAAAATGAAACAGCTCGCGTTCAAAACGAAATGGAAGGCCCTTCATCGAGACGTCGGATGAGGTCGGTTTTTGATTCAATGGGACTTGACACACATTTCATGAGAAATTACCTTATTGGAGGCCTCAATGAAATATTGAGTACTGCCCCTACGCATTGGGCAAATCCATAACGATTCAACGCGGCTCTGAAATTTGTAGGCTTTTAGTAATTTAAATTCCTGTTAGTTATCAGAGTATTTTTAAAGTTTCTGTTGTAGAATTTGACATACCTTTGTAATATCTGTAATTTTTTGGTCATCTTTCTATCCTAAATAATTTTTGTGAGGCTGAGGTTTTCATGTTATTTGTAAGTTTGTTCTAAAATGCTGCTACATAAACCCTAAATATGAAAACAGACTTGCTGTTCCAAACGATCTCACCAGACGTTTAAATAGTTGCTCTCATCCTTTTTGCAAATTCTTACCTGAGATATCAATATCAATAATTTCTCATCCATCCAATACCATGTCTGCTTCTGAACCTACACAAATTTCAAAGGACACCCTTTCTTTTGCTGATAAGGATGGCCATTTTAAGAGAAAGCCTTCAGTTTTCCGTGATTTTATCTCCAAAGACTCCAACGCCCAATTTCCAGCAGAAAAAAATAGGTATCATCTCTATGTCTCTTTTGCTTGTCCCTGGGCGCACCGCACCCTGATCACCCGCCAGCTCAAAGGCCTTACCGACATTATCTCGGTGTCTGTGGTGGATTGGTATATGGGTGCAAACGGATGGCGCTTCACCACACCTGAGAAAGTCCCTGGAGCAACTCCCGATACGTTATATGGTTCTGAGTATATTCGTGAAATCTACTTTAAGGCACAGTCTGACTACGATGGCCGCTTCACTGTCCCTGTTTTGTGGGATAAGAAGACTGAAACTATTGTTAGCAATGAGTCCTCTGAAATCATCCGCATGTTCTATACTGAGTTCGATGACCTAATTGACACAAAGTATAAAGGCCTTAACTTTTACACACCCGAGCACGCTGCAAAAATTGATGAACTGAATGAGTGGATATACGATGGAATCAATAATGGAGTATACAAGTCAGGCTTTTCTACTACGCAGGAGGCTTACGAGCTCAACGTTACTGCCCTATTCAAAGCCTTAGATCGTGTGGAGGCATTGCTCAAGAAATCATCTGGCAACTACCTGCTGGGTAGGGATTTAACCGAAGCTGACCTTCGCCTTTTCCCTACAATTGTGCGTTTTGATCCTGTTTATGTCCAGCATTTCAAATGCAATATTGGTATGATTCGTTACAATTACCCCGCTATTAACAAATGGCTTCAGCATTTGTACTGGGATATTCCTGCTTTCAAGGATACTACTTATTTTGATCATATCAAGTTTCATTACACAAAGAGTCATTTGAAGTACAACCCTTATGGTATCACGCCTGTAGGGCCTGTTCCAGATATTCTTCCCAAGTCACAATAAATGCTCAGTACATGAATATTGCAAAGTAATAAAAATTATTTATGTTTGCAAAAAATTAAGACAATTTAAAAGGTATGGATGGGATCTTAACAGAATCAAAAGTGAATCATAAACAATGGAGTCATATATGGTAATGCATAAGCTTGTAATTAGATAATGATCCCAGTATGGTGCAGCCTTACTGTCCTTATTGGGAACTCGTAAACAGTGCTAAAAAAAAGGGGAACTTGAAATTTTAATATAAAAATAATACGCAGAATGAACCGTCCCTCTTGAATTGTTGCTCTGGAGAGCACTCGCTAATTTCTTAAGAAATAAACTCAGGTCTCAGCTTGTGCGAAATTCACCTGATTTGACATTGCCAGGCTTTGTTCTTGTGTTACCAAAATCATCCCTAGATCGTTATTCTTTTCGTAATCTTGCAGCCTCTTTAAAGAGGTTCAGGCAATGCTCTTTTGGCTCTCCTTGTACATTCACGATGGCTAGTTCTCATGAACAAAGTACAATTCAAAGCCGTCCGTCCATTTCCTCCTTTGCGTCGAGTATTCGTACCCAACGTTCCACGCTAGGTGTTGCCCAACATCCCCATGTCGTGCGACCTGTTCCAGTCTGGATTGCAGACCAGGCTGGCGTTAGCAGAAAAACGTCAATGAACTCTCTTGCAAATTCATCAATCTGCTCTCTAAATGATGACTCTTCCTCCTTGGATTTTCAGAGGGGAAGCATCTCTGAGATTCTCATGGTCAAAGAAGGAGACGAAAGACCCTCACTGACAACACAAACCAGTAGTCGATCTGAGATAGAATCAACTTCAAGAGCTAATGAGCCTACACTTTTTTCATCTACAAATACCCAGAAAGTTTCCTCAATGGCATCATTTTCGCAAGTCCAGCAATTTCCTCCGTCTAAGCAAAAACTACCCAAGCTGTCTGTTACGAGCAGGTGGACACCCTTTGTCAATTCAACTATCAACGCGGAATCATCTTTAAGCGGCATGCGGGTTAATATTGAGACGTTGAACAAGCAAGCTGATCTGGATAGCGAGTGGGCAGGGCACATTTGGGATGAAGAATCTCGCCGGTCTATGGCAACATCCAGAAAAAGTAGCCATGTGAAAGACATTATTCGATCTGTAGTCTTTGATAAACGGGCAACCCCTGATCTGGAAGAAAGGTATCCGAAGGCATCTCTTTCTTTTTCTTCCTATGACCAGCAATCACAACTCGGCCAGTTCCAAAACTTTTCAAGAGCCAGGTATTTTATGTCTGGACGATCTCCTGAACACTGGAAGCCCAAATTAAGTTTAATGCTTTTAAACAATCCGCACGTTCTATTGATACTTCGTTTCACCAACTTTATTATATCCGTCATTGTGCTTGCAATAGCAATTAACCTTTTCATTAAAACGCGAGACATAATACCCGCAGTTTCACAACAACCATCAACTGTCATGGCAGTATGCTGCCAATCAATTGCCCTTTTATACCTTGTTTACACAATTTATGATGAGTATAACGGTAAACCTCTGGGTCTTCGTGACATTCAATCAAAAATGAGATTGATGATGCTTGATTTACTCTTTATCATTTTTACTTCCGCAACCCTTTCTTTAGCTTTCAATGCGGTCTACGATTCACTCTGGCTTTGTCAAGCAGATCAAGATTCTGCCGTCACGGCCGCTACTATTTCAAATGTTTATAACACTACCAGTGGCCATGATTTATCCGGCATATTGCTTCTTTCTTATAATGAGCCCATGTGTTCACGCGAACGAGTCCTTTCATCTTTTCTGTTGCTGAGTCTTGTTTTCTGGATTATGACATTTACAATTAGCATTTTTAAACTCGTTGAACGAGTGGCGCATTGATATACTATAACATACAATGTTAACGATTACTCCTACTAAAGTAACAAAATTGTCTTGTCATTTCAAAAACGTCATGAATGTATCATGGTGTTACAAAAGCGGATGGCCTTAGATATCATGTTGTCATGGTAACAGAATTATATAAGGGTTCAAGTCTTAAGTTTTAACTTTTTACTTCACGTAGACTACTTCCCATCGAACCGTCAACATCTTCACCACCACAAAAAAATACCAGATCTTGAGTTTTCCTTCCCCTGCTCTTTTTTCATTCCTATATCAACCGGTCAATTTTTATTTTATTTTTTCTTTCTCGGACCAGCATACCTAATCAGCATCACTCATATACCATTTTTCTACTTGATACTGAATCTGCTAGTGAATTTGTTCAATTCCAAACGCGACTCGGGTATTGCGCTCTTTTTTATTGCTTTTAAGTCGTCTTCCTCCCACTATATTATAAAAGGGCCGTTCAAACCTCCATGCCAATGCCTGTTGCACCACAACTCCCTCGGGCCGACGACTTCAACGCTACGTATGTATCCAGATTCAAACTTCCTATGGATGATAGTGATTGGTCTCATCGCGGCTTGATTTTCAGGAAGCTTTTCGTTTGTGGCAACTTTTGTCCGTTCGTTGATGAAAAATAAATGCAAGAGGACCACTTTCTGGATTAAAATTCAAGACGGTAACTTATTAACATTAACACAGGTGGGAATTTGTCCAAAATGGTGTGGACTTCTTTCTGAAAGGCGATCTTGAAGTTGGAATGGATTCGAAATTGGTATGTAGCAATGGCGATTTACTTTTGAGCTCGCTGTACTAACTACATTTCCTTAATTTAGTACATGAATGTCTATACGTGAGTGCAGACATTTTCAAAACTCAGTTCTCCTCTAACTTCGATAGGGCCATTCACAACTTTTGCGTTTCACATGGCACATTGCAATCAGCGCGACCGGGACAAGTTACACGAGGTGCTCAATTGCTCGGATACGAAATCTATGAAGGACTTGCCAACTATCTCAAAATTCATCTCTCTAAAATTAGACAAGAGTCTACTGCGTATAGTGACGAAAATCTGGTTCAGTTTTACATCAAATCTTGGGACCGGTATATAACAGGTGCCAGATTTTTAAACAATATCTTTGCATACCTCAACCGCCATTGGGTCAAGCGAGAAAGAGAGGAGGGCCGTAAGCATATTCATGACATCAATACGCTTTGTCTCATTCGATGGAAGCAGGATCTCTTTGATCAAACTCACGAGGCACTCATGGCCGCAGTTCTCAAGATCATTAGGAAGCAGAGAGATGGCGAAAACATTGCTACTGCAAGCATCCGCAAGGTGGTCCAATCGTTCGTCGCTCTTGGCTTGGATGAATCAAACATTAGGAAAACAAACCTCTCCGTTTACGTTGAATATTTTCAGGAGCCTTTTATTAGCGATACTCGTCTTTACTATGCTAACGAATCTCAACACTTTCTTGCAAATAAGGGCGTTGTGGAATATCTTAAGAAAGCCACCACTAGGCTCAAGGAGGAAAGTGGTCGCGTGGACATGTTCCTACATCCTAGCAGTGAAAAAACCCTCAATAATGTCTGTGAGCGTGCGCTGATTGCTGAGCATGCACAGGATATCCAAGAAGAGTTCCTTCCATTGCTCAAGGGAGATCGTGAGACTGATATCAATTTAATGTATACACTCCTAGAACGTATTCCTGATGGTCTTGGCCCATTACAGAATACCCTTAAGACTTATATTCGAGGTCAAGGTCTTGCTGCTGTTGACAGTCTTGTGTCACAAACTGGTAATAATCCCTTAGAACCGCAAGCCTATGTTGACACGCTTCTTCAAGTCAACGCAAAGTACTCAAAACTTGTTCAATCGGCATTTAATAACCATAGCGATATGGTGCAAGGTCTTGACGACGCGTGCAGAGATTTCATCAACACAAATAGCATTACCAAACCTGTGCAAAAGGGTCCGCAAAGACCTCCTTCAACCCCTGAATTATTGGCTAAGTATAGTGACAGCTTGCTGCGCAAATCTACAAAGACCCTGGAGGTGGCCAATATAGATGTGGCCTTGTCAGGAGTCATGTCCATTTTCCAATATGTTGATGACAAAGACGTGTTTGAAAAGGCATATTCTAGAACCCTAGCCAAACGTTTAGTTAACAATACTTCAGTCTCACAAGACGCCGAAACCAACATGGTGTCCAAGCTCAAGGAAATTTGTGGTTCTGACTATACGAATAAGCTGCAGCGCATGTTCCAAGATATGATTGTTTCTAGTGAAATGCAGGGTCCTTTTAAAGACTTTTTGGCAAACTCAGAACTCAAGTCACCGGGTGATTTTACCCCGTTCGTTCTTGCCGAAGGTTATTGGCCTCTTCCGGCGTTTTCTTCCTCATTCAAACTTCCTGATGAACTGATGCCAACTTACAATAAATTTCTGGCATTTTACAATAACAAGCACAATGGCCGCAAGTTGAATTGGCTCTGGAATTTTAGCAAGGGAGAGCTACGAGCAAATTTGGCAAAGGGTTCTAAAGTTGGGCATACCCTGCAAGTTTCTATTTTTCAAATGGCAATTTTGCTGCCGTTTAACGATTCCTCTGAGTACACTATTGAGCAGCTTCGAGAAATTACAGCTCTTGATAACAGTATCTTGAATAACTCTCTAAGTATTCTTCTAAAGGCCCGAATTCTGATTCAAAACCCAGGTAGCGGTGAAGGAGAGCAGGCATGTGGTGTAGATGGTTCAAGCTACCGTGTGAATATTGATTTCAAGAACAAAAAGCTTCGCTTGAACTTGAATGTCCCACTCAAATCGGAGCAAAAGAAGGAAACTGACGATACCCAGAAGGCTGTTGAAGACGACCGTAAGGTGTTTTTGCAAGCTGTTATTGTACGTATTATGAAGGCCCGCAAAGAACTTAAACATGTGCAGCTTGTCCAAGAAACAATTGAGCAGGCTAAAAAGCGGTTCAATCCAAGAGTGCCATTGATCAAGAAATGTATCGATGAATTGATTGATAGGGAATATATGAAGCGCGTGGAAAACAATCAATATCAATACTTAGCATAATAAATGGAAAAAAAACGACCACATAAACGGAAAGTAACTGAGAAGATAAAGTATAAAATTGACAAGGAAAAAAAAAAAAATACATGAAATTTGCCTCTAATGTGAAATCCCTCACGTAACATTCCAATGGCTTGACTCCAAATTAGAAAAAATTCTAATGAAGCAAAAAAGGAAAAAATGGTTTTGAAATATTTTCTTTCTGTATTGTTATGTCAAGATCAAATATTCAAAAGATAAACATCTATGTAGAGAAATGAAGAAAAATAAAATAGAAAAAAAAAAAAAAAAAAAAAATTGAGGAAATTTTTCTCAATAAACATTTGGTCTCAAATGAAATTGTTTTTCTATTAACCTGGTTCTAGCAACTTGTTTTTTTTTTTTTCTTTTGTATATTTCACTCCTTTTCTACCATTAATTTACTCCATGAATTCTCTGCTCCATTGACATTATTGGACAAACGGCCCTAACGCCACACAATA
>JAKVQY010000157.1:0-23806 GCA_030463045.1 Geotrichum macrosporum
TTTAAAAATTTAATATAGCAAATATAATCAAAAAATAAGTTTTTCAAAAAAAAAAAAAAAAAAATTGCCTAAACTTTGAATTATTTCAAAAAAATATGAGTTCCCTCTGTTATAATAACATTTGGCTTTTATATTTGTTTCCAACGTGATTATTGATAAAATGAATCTATTGAATCTAAAACTCGTCAAGCAGTTTGCTCTAGTCAATGTTGGCCACTGTGATTCTGTGTTCTAATCTATTCGTTTTCCATGTTATGTACAGTATATAATACATATATACATTTTTTTCTCTCTCTTCTTTCCGTCTTTCCTCTATTTGTACAATTATTTTTAAACTGGTAAAAAAAAAAAAATCATTGACTGATATTCCCCTTTTCTCCGGTTCATCGCCTTAGGTATGAAATAGATCCACTAGTTTACGCCCAACTGATGGCTCAATTTCGGTTCCATCCCGTGCGATTTTCAAGAACTGGTTCTTGTTGTATGGATTTCGCATGGACCGAACCTTGTAAAATGGCACAGTTTTTCCTGGGGGTGAAAGCCACTGAATCTTGAATGGAATTGTCCAGTTGTTTCCTTGAGTAGACGGATTTTTAAGAGTGGAGTAGTCATCGTCAACATCGTTATCATCATTGGCTTCGTTAGTAGTTGTAGTTGATTTCGTGGCTTCGTTATTTATCCCGGTTTTATTGTTATCATGTCGTTGTCGACTACGGCGGTGTGCTTGCTTCGCAACTTCAGTGACTTCCCAAAACAGGATACCGCGAGATGAGTCGTCAACAATTCGTCCCGCTGGAATTGGAATAGTCGAGTTGGCAGCTGTAGAATATACTTTAGAAACGCCGGCGGGGTAGTATGGTTGTTGCTGCTGCTGTTCTCGCAATGGCTGGGAGTCAGGTTTTTGACCCTGAATACTCAAGTTATGCATTGGAAGCAAGTTTGGGTCAGTATTCAAAGGAATTTCGCCAGTCATTCGCGCGTAGCCAAAGTATTTGCCAGCTCTATTGGCTGAGAAAATTAGAAACACATTTTTGCTCGTCTATTTAGCGCAAGGTTAGTCGAAAGAAAAAAAAACTAAATTAAAATTTCCCCCTCATTGAGAACCTTACCTTGAAAGCATTGTTAAATATTGTAATATTATGGGACTGAGTATCCCACAGACCGAGTCTGACCGAAGCATGCAGGTCCTCTATGGTTAAACTTTTGCATACAAAATATCGATCTGGACTTGACGACCTAGAAACATCAGGGCTGCGAGGAGCTCCACTTTCACTCAATTCCTGCACATTGTCTTCGCCTTCGTCGCCGTCGCTTTCTTTTGAGGAGGTTTTAATTTTTACCATCAACTGGTTTCCTCGTAACAAAGATCCACGTTTTTCAAACACATTAACTCCTTCCTGCAAGGCCTCTTGAGAGCTGTAATTGACAAATGCGCAAAGCGTTCTTTGAATCAGAAAAATGGATTGAATTTCAGCGGTTCCAAACAGACTGCAGAGTTCAATCAGGGTGGTATTAGGAGGCAAATTTCCAACCCATAAGGCATGGCCCGATTGTTTGGGCTTTTTGGGTGGTCCCCGAGGAATCGACATGGCTGGAGAGGCAAAGGGAATCATAGCCGCCGAATCTGGTCTACTATGTCTGCCAAAGGAAGAAGATGAGTGCTGGTGAGGTGGATAATGTGGGAGTGTCGGATAAGCTTTTTGCGCATGTTGGGCTGATTGCAAATAGCTGGCAAAAATTGAAGACTGAGGGAAGAGAAAAATGTTGTCATAGTTTAAAGGATGTTGCCCGTGCATCATACTTGGATTAGTCTGGTGCGAGACGCCCATGGAGGGCAAATTTGGATATGGGACCTGGGCATATACTGGCATAGGACCTCCATGTATGTACGGATTGGCAGGAGGAGGAGGAGGAGGATATGAGTTTTGATCAGACATAAAGGGCGGATAATGCTGAGGATGTTGCGAATTCATTGAGGCAAGGACCCGGCCATGATGACGATGATAGTGCTGCTGTGGATACTGATGGTTTGAGCTGTCACCTGGAAGGTTTGAATTGGCAGAATCCTGGCCATTTCCATTGGCTTTTGACTTGAGTTGCTGACGGCCTGGCTTCCCACTTGACATGTCTATTTTTACCTGCTTTTGAAGGGCAATTCGATGAACGAAGCCTGCTGGTCCAGAAGATGCTATATGATGAGAAGGCGAAGAGATGGAATAAAATGTGAATCCAGAAAAGAAGGAAACAAAAAAAAAACCTTTTTTATAAAAAAAAAAAAAGAGGATGGTATACAAATTAAATAGATGAATAAAACCGAAACTCATTTCTTTTCTGGTGGAAGCCAAATTCAATTGCCCAAAAAAAAAGCACAAAAACGAGCAAAAAGACATGAGCAATAACTGAATACCGATTTTGTTGTGGAACAAAAAATTAAACCGCGCTAGTCCCATTTAGTTAAGTTACATGCACAGGATAATTCAAATGGGAAATAAAAAAGAAACGCTAAAAAAGCGAATTGGTCGCGGTAGTTTTATGTAGAACCGGTTCTACACGCTGTTTATAAAAATAGAACTCGCGATTTCGGGGTCGTTTTGTCGTGCAAAAATTTCGTCTTAAGGAAAAGCTGAGCTGAAGGCCGCTGCCGTACCGCTGTGGTAGGGCAGGCTTGTGGTACAGTTTACAGGCAGCAGCGTGCTTTGGAGTACAAAAAGCGAACCGCCGGGGCCAAAAAAAAAAAGGCTTTGCCATAAAATTCCGCGACAGGTTTGGGTGGGTATGAAAAGGGCTTATTTGAACCTTTAAACATTGAAAATACGCTCAGTTTGTTAGTTTTTGGCGTATGCCACGTCTGGTAACAGATGAAAAGACGGGCTTCTGACCAATGCAGAACTGACGGTGCAAAGCCCAGATTCAGGGCCAATTTCAAGCATCTTGGCTGCGAAAAGAAAAAAAAAAAAACAGAGGAAATCAACTTCAAAGCCCATTTGTATACTGTGAAAGTCTAAGCCTTTGTCAGCCTTTACTGCGATTTATATTTGCGAGCGATTTCTTCTCGTGCACTGGAAGCAAGTCCAAGTGGGTTACATTTTATTTTGAATTATCTGCAGTTTACGATTATGCTCCTTTCTTGCTTGATCAAGGTGAATATTTTAATTCAGGCAGCGTATGCTGAAAAAAATAATGCAAAATCTTGTGTCATTGAGAAGAAAAGGACTGGGATGCCGTACTTGGCGGATAGCAGCAGGAGGGTGGAGGTCCAGTTACTTTCGGCCAAAGAAGACTTTTAAAGACTCCTTCCAACCACCAGTATGGCCTGGCACATTAATGATTAATGACTGCGCCTCTGCAAAACGCGAAAATCCCAGCACCTGTGTCTTTATGGCTTCAACGGTGCTGGCCGGACGCCCTATAATCCTCATTGGGGAACGGTTGTCTCTAACTCGCCTTTGTCAGGCTTTGAAAGTTTCCCCATGAACTCCATCACCGCCATGTATTATTTTTTTAAGCAACATCGATATCCTCAGTCTATTTATAGCAGTCAACTTGTAAACCACGGTGGAGTTGGGTTGACCGGTTTGCTGATTTCAGCTCTGCTGCACCACTTCACTCAACTTTCATGGCCTAGTGGCATTGACAGCACTCGGAAGAGCAACAACAACAGCAGCAGTAGCCATGCTCTACGTACCAGCTTGTTCGTGGTTGTCGAGTTTTCCAAAGAAATCAGACTTGAACTCCAGGTTACAACGAATCCATTTGCGGTCCATTAAATTAAATGCCCATGTCCAGTACGTACTGGCAGCGCTTCGGATATTTTCTTGCTTCCAAAGGTCCTGCGAAACTACAGCCTCGCTATGCACGTCTCCAGTATTGCCATGGCTGTGCAGCTAACTGCAAACGTTTGCAATGCCTCGCGGTGGAAGCTTTCTCAGCACTTTGCCAGTACAAAGAGGTGCGGTTTCTACAGAAGACGAGGCTTTTTTCTTCTTATTCTTCACGTCATGCTGCATTTTCAACTGCTGCGTAATGACAGCCAATGAAAATTAAAGTTGGAAATTGGCACAGCTAACTAATGCCCTTTCTTTGGTGGACTAGAAACCTAATTATCCTGTTTTGGGCATTTTGACCAATCAAAATTGATACTATCCTTGAATGAGTCTCGTTGGCTCAAGACAGGAGACTGTACTGTCCCACTATACATTTCCATCTGTAAAATTTCCTCTACAGGGCTTCCGTTGCAATTTTGAAGCACCCTCTTTTATTATTTTTATTTGCTAGAGTGCATCCACCTAAAAATAGAGTCAAATAGCTGGTTGAAAACGAAATGTTCTCTTTTGTCGCAGGTAAGAACTTTTAACGATATGAACCATTCCAGACTCCAGTTAACTAACTTGAAATATTTAAAATCCCATCTGCTTGAACCAGTGATTGTTGGATAAAGAGAAAAAAGGCCAAACGTTTTCCCTTTCTTTTTCAACGGTTCGCAATATCCCGCGGTTTTACTTCCAAGAAATTGGACTTTGTGGGGTTTCGCTCCGTATGCGGACTCAAGTCTAATATGTTGTTGATCAAAAAAGGGAATGCCAAACTTTCCGCCTTTCCCATTTTTTTTGGTTTGCAGAGTTATCGACCGCAAAGCTGTGTGCACGAAAAAAAAGCTCATTTAATGTATTTACGTGAAATCTATGGAAACAACTTTGAGGAAAAGCATTAAACAGAGGAAAGAAAGGCAACCACACATTTAAGAGAAAAAATAACATTGAATCAAATATAATTGCAAGGGAGAAAATTATTTAATTACACCGCTTATTAATGAGTTAATATTGACGCTTGATTATTAGACAGACATGCGCAGGAGTATATTTGCAGGAATCCGCTAGGCTATATCGTTTTGCTCTGTTGAGCTTTAATGGCAGCAGTTTTTCCAGCTAGAACCACTGAAATTGCCTGACAGTTTTTCTTTTTGCCGGTTTGCTTTAATGAGCTAAAGGAGTATAAAGTGCACTGGTTTACAAGCCGGTCTCTATAACCAAAGACGAGATTTAACAAGAAACTAATTTTTTTGCAAAACGTCATATTATTCGGTTCAAGAATCTATAAAGTGCAAAGAAGCGGTGCCTGCTTGTTTGAAAAAATGGAATCCTAAATCTTGAATTGTGCAAAATGGCACCTAAGAACGAGAATAAGTTAAAAGCTAAGCCAACAGGAGACGTTTTTTATTTATTTGCAACAAAGTGGAGGTCTTGCCTTAATAGCCTTTGAATAGTGGGATTGCTAATCACAGATTTAGCATATTAAAAGCTTGTTTTTTGAGCTTGATTCAATCCTTTAAAAGTTGCTCGCTAAAATTCCATCCATGTGCTTGTTTCAAAATTTGACAATTTGGCATTTAAAATATAGTCCAAAACCTATATTCAAAAGCTTTTCTCGTGTTTATCTCCTCGTAATTCAACCATCTTTTTTACTCATTTACTACAAGGACCTGATGAAATTAAATACTTTTAGGCACGGTCTAAATACGTAGAGCCACATTTATAAAGTTGGCTAATTTATTGACTTTTTATTTTTTCTCTTTTTTCAGTTTACACAAGTATGGAATAAATGAAAAGCGACACAGCACCTCTTTTTCTGTTGTAATTTCTACTGTTGCTGCATGGACTTTCGAAAATAGAATATTCATGACCCAGAGGTCAACCTTCAAGTGCTGCTCAGTACCGCTGTGCAAATGCGCTTGCTAGACGGCACAATTTCAAAACCTTGCTTCACTCCTCCATATCTTGCTTTTTTGTCAAAAGACTGGATGCCAAAGGTAGACTTCCAAAGCACTCAAGAACTGAGCTGGTTTGATATTGTGAAAGGAAGGTATTGGAATAAAGGTTTCAACCTCCTTCTGTTTGGCGTATCTTGAAGCAATGCCACCTCTGCAACACACTTAATATTCAAATGAAACAAATATCTTAGGCGTGCTCATTTAGTTTTTTCCTTGCCACTCTATCATACAAGGAGAGATGCAAACACATTCAACAATAGACTTTTCTCTTGCCAACAGAAAACAGTGCGCCTGCAACGTCAATTCACAGAAATGTGTGAAACAAGAAAAGTACTACATATTAAAACATTCAATTTTTTGGTCCTGACCATTTAACACTATGCGCAGGCTTCAATTCTTGCCATAAATTACGAGCTAACATAAAAGTATAGGGGGTGTTGAGTTTTTTTTGTACATTACTTGAGTCCAAAAATAGATTTGTGACCTTATTCATATTATCTGGCCGTAAAGCTGGACAGTGTATGATGGATTACTGCCGTTGAAGAAACATGAAGCGAAAGAAGTTGTAAAGGTTGAGAGTGTTTTGCATGCTAGAAAGACTACATGGACAAGTGAACAGGGTTTGTTGCTCTGACCAAGTATTTCAAATATTAGGCGACCAGTAGAACAGACCTTACAGAACGCTCAAGTAATGAAATTATAGCAATTAATTTAGAATAATTTTTTTCCGTGGACAGAGGAGTTGAAATATAAATGTTTCAACATTAGCCTGACAGGTATGTAAACTAATTGGATTTTTCTATTAAACCAATAGGGATGATAATAACTTTTCAAATTTGATAATAGCTTTTCAAATTTTATAATTTGCCTCTTGTATTATTATGTTTAGCTTATATATTTACTTCCAACATTTATAATAGGTTTTCAAATTTAATACTAACAATAAAAAAGCTGGCCAGAAGAGTTGAAAAGTTCCAAAAAAAATGAACTCGCGCTTAATTTCAACTAAGGGCCCATTACTTAAGATGAAATTTTATATTTGTTGACTTTGATTTCCGTTTAGATTTGCGCAATTAAAAAGATAACATTGGAAGCTAAAGTTTTAGAGAGCAAATTAGTTGACATAGGTACGAAAGTAAACTTTCAAATTTTTCGAGAAAAGAAAAAAACCAATACTATTTTTG
Organism: Geotrichum macrosporum; assembly: GCA_030463045.1. Lineage (NCBI taxonomy): Eukaryota > Fungi > Ascomycota > Dipodascomycetes > Dipodascales > Dipodascaceae > Geotrichum > Geotrichum macrosporum. Next base: position 6,952 of record JAKVQY010000157.1, read on the forward strand.
TAGCAGCCAGCTTGACCAAAGCTGTTAGAATTATAGACTTTTCTCTCTGTAGAAGTTTGTATATTTAACAATATATGATCCTACGTTTACACAAAGTTGGGTTGAGAATTTCTTCGCAATAATCACTCTAGTTCCAGCACACGGCTTTCCACGTAAGTTCTGCTGACCGCACATGAATTAGTTTAGCATGCTTTCAGTAGAAGGCTATCTGCATGGTTAAGGATAAAGAGATAACGGCAAGATGAACGTTCTTACTCCTGAGACTTGATTTTTCGACCAGTTGGAGTTATTTCTCGAAAGACCTTTCAAGATTAAGTAAATACCGAAGCAATGAAATTTGTTATTTAAATAAATTTCAAAAAATAATACTTTCTCAAAAATCAGTTTTTGAAACTTTTAGGTAAAGGAACCAGTCAAAAAGCGAAAAATGAAAAAAAAAAATTCAAAGGATTAATAAATTTTGAGACATTTTTATTTTATTTTTTTCGTACTCTAGAGTGCCCATCCCGACCAAACCTGAAATGTTTTATTCCAAATCTCTTTATACAAGTAGCCCTTTTGAGCTCTTTAGTAAAGTACCTTTTGGGCTTTTTAATGGAGTACATTTTGAATAGAAGTTTTCAGCAGGAGACGTTATTTACATAAGGCCCTGCACGCTTCATCTACTGAAGCAATTCGTTATTAAGATAATCTCCTCTCCCAGTACAAAACGAAAAAGTCGCCAATATCAGTCCCAATATTTGGCCTTCAAATATTAAAGCTGGCCTAACCCAACCTACTAAGTTTTTTGTCCATCATTATGGGATTTGAAAATTTAGCAAATTACAAGACATGGCTTTGAATATAGAGCAGCCCTACATCATGTACACTTGTTCTACCTTTTTCTAAATACCATGTAGCACCACACTCAAGTGATTTGACCTTCTACATTTGGAGCATTTGCCTGCTGCAAAGGCGATGGAACTTGTCCAGAAAAAGAAATAGTTCCTCAGTCAGGCCGCATACAGCCAATCAATTACTCCTCTTTTAAGCATAATAGTATGTTTGTATTTTTGTGTTTTATTAGATTATTTCGGTACTATAATGTAGTGACATTGGCTGATTTCCGCAAAAATGGAGGCTAAAAATAACTTTGTGCACTTGTAATTTGCCGTCTTTTTGTTGACCCAGGTTGACCACCCCCATTCAGACAGATAACCACGAATGGAAATCAAGCAGACCGGCTTCCAGTTGGCTACTGGGCCTTTTGAGTAGTCCAGATTTAAGATGGTGGTGCTACGTAGAGTCCCCAAACTGCTCAGTAGTTGGCTTTCAATCATTGTTTTAGGAAAAAGGCGAGATCATGGCGGTGTGGGAGATGTTTATAATACAGAAATTGGAGCCTTCCACCGCCATGGATTTAATATCAACAAAGCATGTCTGGCGTATGGCTCGTTGTAAAATCCGTTTTGAAGAATCACGCAAAAGGACGTCTCTACCATGAGTTGTCATTATAAACTGGTAAGAAATTTTGAAATAAATGTCGTGTACTAATAACATTGCGGCCCTGTTTTGACAATAACTTCAAAAGAATCTATATGTTATAAGAAAACATTCGAGCAGAGTAAATTCTAACTATGCTAAAAATTCTTAAGCAACAGGTTTCTAGCCATCATGTGAGACGAAGAGACTCAGATTAAATAAAAAATTCTTGCGCTGTGACGCGTTTATATTAGTTTAGAGAGATCCTGTATAGAGACAGTTTGAATTATATTTCAAACCACATTTTTCCATCTCCAGAATATGGAAATGTTAGCTATGTATAACTTGCTTTCATGTCTTTAAAAAGCTCAAACCACGGGCCAAGCTTTGTGCGGAGAGTTGTGTTTGAAAACATATTTAGGCAAAATAAATCAATTGTTTTCAAGAAATGGAGACAGATACAGCTTGGTGAGATCATTTCAAAGTCATAACAGGAAAATATAGAAATAACTACTAGTGGATCACAAATAGCTAAAAATAAATGCCAAATGTTAAGTTGTTTTTATGATGTTAATCCAACTTAAATCCGACGAGAATAAATCAGAAACTCAGGTTTTGAATAAAATTAGGTTTACTGTGTTTCCTCGTAAATTTATAGCTCTCAAAGAAAGCGAATAGCAAAAATTGTGCCATATTCGTGAATTCGTTACTAATGATACGAGATCAGCATTTGTGAACCGCGCTTCCAGTAATTGCACATGTGCTCACTTGAAGTTGTATTTAACTTTTGCAAATGAAATTTGGGCATCTCAAATTTTGACCTAACATGATCTAAACAAGGCCACAAGGCCACTAGTATACAAATTTTAACCAAGAGACCATGTATATACATCAAGACTGTTAAAAAAACAAGTACCATCAGATGAAGTTACCTCAATAAAAGATCTTTTTATACTAAGGACCTTAATAATTTGATCAAAACTTAACCTCTATGCCATTCGACTTGGAATGATCTACGATATTGATTCTTATTTTTTGCTCCGCCATCTCGTGTTTTTATGTTTCGATTATTTGTAAGGGATTACAGAAACAGCTGTCAAGTTTGCATTCCAATCTGCCAATTTTCAATTCTGACTCAGTCTATGCAAAACATCAAGCGGTATTTATAAGTTTGTAAGAAGTTTTAGTATGAGTTTTATGCAACTGTCAAGTGGTAGGTGCTAGCATTTTAGACAGCAACGCTACAGATGCTCAAGAAATTGAGCGTTTAAGAATCCCTTTATGAACAGTTGAAACCTTGGAGTCCTAAACGCAAAAATTTATAGTGCATGATTACTTCATTTACTGAAACGTTGGAAAGTAACGCTACAATCTACCTACTAGCGTTGGAAGCAAATATATAACCTAAACATATATTATATACAAGAAGAAAATCTATTAGCGATGAAATAAATTTCCCATGGTTCATTTATTCTGGCACCTATCGTTTAGACTAAGGACCATTATATGCTTAATAAAGACATGGAAAATTACAAAATCTATAAACTCGTACTTTCACGGCAGTCTGTACATGGACGCCCAGCAAACGAGAAATTTACTAGTCGGACTTATGCTTTCAGAAAGCCTTAAGTCGAAAATGAATAGAAAGATTAGCAATATAATGTATTCGTCATTTATACGGTGAAAAGTTTCTGTTCATTGCCGTCGTCTTTGTGGAATAATTCACCATCCACTACCGCATAGCGTTGTTCGGCAACTTTTGTCATTCGGATATATAACAAATCCTGCATAATTTTCAAACACCTTCACTTTAAAGTTCAACAATGTCTAGTCTCCTGAATAACTAGATTCAAACGTTTTTGGTTTGTGTCTTCAAAACCAAAAGTGGAGACCGAATGCTTTACGGCCCTCGCTTTGACCACAAGTAAGAGGATTGTGAATCACTGCTTCGCTTTACACTCTTTGAAAGCTCTTTACTCTATGTGGATTCTTACAAATCAGCTATCTAAAAAATGCTCAAATCATTCAAGACCTGGTATCATACTTGTCCTTAGAAAAGGTACTCGCATTCAATGTTGTTCCAAAGTCTCTAAGGCTTGAGAACAATGCTAATTCTTATGGACAACTTGTTTCAAACTCAGTTTCTAGCAACTAACTTTAGAGTAGAATTATACAGAGACTGGCAGTCAATGGTTGCTCGGTATATTTAATTTTCCTCACTTTCACACATGCTCATTCAACTTTAAAAGTGTTGCTTTTTCATGTTCCTGAAGGCTGAAGTGAGCTTTGAGGTCTTTAATGCTAGGACCGGCTTCTGAAAGCTTAGGCTCATTTCACTCAACTACGTCGTGACGCGAAATATGGCCAGACTCAAGAACAGCCAGTCTCATTTTCCGCGTTCCATGAACCGCGCTCCGCGCTCCGGGTATTGATTCCTGCTTTATTCCTAAGAATTTGGCATTTATATAAAAGTTTCACGATGCACTCTGCTGCAACTGACTGCACACAAAATTTGCAGATGGAGCTTAGCTGCAGAAACTTTAGCCTATTCCAGTTTCATTAGTACAGAAATGCCTAACTCTGATTGGCCCAAACCCTGGACACTTTGCCAAAATCCTTACCCACATAATAAATTATTGCTCTTTAGTAGTATTCAACAAGTTCAGTTTCTTGTCCTTTAGCACTGCAGATCCAAAAGGTGGTTTCTAAGAGCCGTATAATAATATTCAGGCAAACCTATAGAAGTGTGGACCCCGGACAAAAACTTGAAATCACACAGCACAAACTCAAACTGCAGGTTTAGATATTAACGTCCCCCTATTCTTGGTCACCCTCAGGTCAAAGAAGTTGATAATTCCTTTCTCTTTTTCTTCTCTCCTCCTTCTACTCCTACTTCATTTTCTTGCCAGGATCTTGACTTTATCCAGCAGTCGTCGATCTTAAAATTGGAGAATCAAATGTATGATATTTATTCATTGCACGCGAGAGGACTGCATTTTCAGTCACCAAAGTGAAAACATTTAATAACCTACTAACTTGGAGTTTCAGCTCATTTTTTTGTTCTTTCATTTGTAGACTTGTCCTTCTCCTAATATCATCATGGTCTTGGACTCTGAAACTATCCAAGGAAACGGAATGACTGAATATACACAGGCAAACTTGGAATGGACTCCGCTGTCAAGAATTGGCAGAGGTGTGGTCATTGGCAAGCACACTCCTAATCCAAACAGAAAACACGACATTTCCTTGAATTTAGGGGATGAGGTGTACGTGTTTGAAGCTCACTCCTCCGGAGCCTGGTTTAGAGGTTACGTCGTTTCTCCTCCCTCTGCGCACGCCGCATTCAACCAGCCTCTCCCTCGCGGCAAGAAAATTAATAATGCAGCTCTCAAGGCTTTGGATGCAAATATCAGAACAGGAATTTTCCCATGTACTATGGTCCATCTTCACGAGTACTTTGATCTCTCTCGAAACGACAACAAAGCCAACTCTTCAGCTGCCAAGGACAGATTCTCCGCCCTTGGGAATGGCTCCGACTACGACGTCGACTCTTTAATCACTGGAGGTATGGGCCAGCTTGGACTCAAATCCAAGCCTCCACCTATCCCTGCTCTTCGTCTCGGAAATGAGGTACCCACGGTTCCTAACGAGCCTTTGGTAGATGATATCTATTCAGTGATTGATGAGTGGTACAATACCTATGTTTACCATCATTACCTGTTTGGAAATTACGAGCTTGTAAACACTATCAACACCATTATTCAGGAGCTCTACTTTATCCGTCGAAAGCTCATTTATGGCCTTCTTACTTCTTATGAACGTATTCTTGCCCGCAAGAAGGTTATTTGGCAAATCGCACGTGTAATCAACATTCTTAATCGTGGCCATGTTGTCCGTGACACCAAGACTGGTGATATTCTTGCTGGTAAAGAGGGTCCTGTTCGCTTGGCTCAAGAACAAATTCTTACTGCCTTGGCTCCCAACTATCCAGATCACTCCATGATCGGAGAAGCTGCTGCAGAGGCTACAATGCCCAAGCATATTTTGGTTGATTTCAAGTCTTGTGTTGGGCAAGGTTACGGGCACGGTCTCACTGTGTACCTTTCCCTTCGTACAAAGTCCATTAGACTGACTGAACCCTTTGCCATCAAGATCAAACCAGACATGAGACTCACAGATTTGTCCGCTGTATTGTTTAGAGACTTGCCTCTTTCTGTTGAAAGAGGTGATGTTATTCTTAACGCTGAGGTTTATGAAGACGTGCCTCTAAAGTCAAAGAGTCCTACTCCTATGAGTAGTATTCTTGGAGGCAATGAGAATAGAGGAACTACTATTAGTACCAGACCACCCAAGAAGCAAGGTCGCCGTGGTTTAGCATCTGGTGCCGCTGATATCAGTCGACTTTTTAGAATCGAGGATAAAGGCGAATCTCCCTTTACCATCCGCATGTATGCAACTTACTTCTCTTCTAACGAGCCCAACAAGGACAACAGAGGTTGGGGTGAGCTTTTTGAGCGTATTGTACGAGGTCGACCTCGTGGTGTGTAAGTATTTCAATTTCTCAAAGAAACTCGTTTCTAACTTTTTTTTAGCGCCGTTACTCCTCGAGCTGAGCAGGTTGTTTGCACTGTCAAGGAGTTTGAGGCCCCTACTGTCAAAAACATTGAGCACCTTCAAAATCAAGATTCTCATACCGCTATTGGCATGGCAAGATCCTTGGCAACGACGTCTCTCACTGATGACCGTAATGATGTCTACATTACTTTGGGCAAGATTTCATTGAGTCATGTTTCTGGTGTCATCTCTGACTACCTTCTCTGTTCCCTTGGCTCGTCTAGTGGAAAGACCCTTTTCAGTAATGCCTCAAACACAAACACTCAAACCACCTGGGATTCTCTTGCTACCTACAATAACGAAGTTGTTGGTGAGATGATTCGAGTCAATAATTTTGAAAAGAATGAGAGCGTTTACCTTAGTCTTTACATTGGTGGCGAATTCGTTGCTCAAACCAACATCCCCATTTGGCATGGTACCAAGGTCTGGAACGGTAAGAGAACTGTCAACTTTTCTCGCGACACTGATATTATTGCTACTCTTAACATTACTGTCGACTTTGTTGGTAATGGATACAACACTGACGTTGCTATTGAGAAGATCATTCATTGGAGAGTTGTGTATGACGCTCATGGTGTCGATGAGCTCATTTCGACTCTCGCTAAGTTCAAGATCATTGACTCTAATGAGTTTGTCAAGCGATTCCACGAAATAATGGACGCCCTTTTGGAAATGCTTTCTAGTTTCCTCAAGTCCGACAGAAACGATTTGCTGGTCAACATTTTCTACGCTCTTGTCAATACTCTTGAAAAAGTTACTGCTCGAAATAAGGACCATTTGTACCTTGCTACAGACTATATGACAAACCGCTTTAACTTTGCGGGTCTTTCTGAGATTCTACTTGGACTCATGGATCAAACCATTCAAATTGACGTTGCTCCTGGTCGTGACCATGATTTGCTTGTGAGATTGTTCAAAGTTTCCGACTATCTATCTCAGCTTATAGCTGCGTCTGCCTCCATTGATTCAGACCGCGGTCGTGAAGCCCAGCAGGTTACCCTGGTCTCTGTCAGAAAGCATCTTAAGCGTGTTACTGACTCTATTAAACATGTCTTATCTCGCCAGGACAAGGATTTTATTGAACTTCAAATGAGCGTTGTTCAAAATGTGTTCCATATTTACAATAACATTCGCCCATTTGTTCCCCCTGATGACATGTTGCAGATGATTATTGAAATGACGGACTCTATTCGCAGTGATAATGACAAAATCAATACCCAAAGATTGCTTCTTATCAAGAAAATATCTAGCTCATGGCACTATCATCAGTCTAAGTACAGACCCCATATTACTGCTTACACTATCAAGTGGACTCTTCCGTTTTGGCTCGATCCGCGCGAATTCACTCAAGAGCGCAAAGATCAAATCAGATTGCTTTCTGGTATTTTCGCAGCTCAGTTTAATATTCTGTGGCCTGTGAGACACAAGGAAGTTGAAGTTTGCAAGCGTTATGGCCAGCTCTTACCTGTTGGAGCCAAGGTTTACAACGAGCTACTTACTAAGTTTGACGCTGTTGGCAAGAAGAGATCCAGACAGGTTTTCTCGCCTCTTTTCCCTGATTCTTATCCTTTTGAGACGAGACCTATTGACTCTTTAGTCAATGACGCTGTTTTTGACGAAACTTTGATTGAGCTGGGTATTGTTCTTACATTGCTCGTCAACATTTCTCACTTTAGTGGCCAGCAAGTTATTGATAATTCTCTCACCACAAACCAGTACAGCGAGCTTGCATTCAACATTATCCAAGCTTGTAATGCAATGCTTAACTCTGTGTCGTTCCCCAAGCTTTGGATATCATTACTTGCCGTTCATCATGAGACAGTTTTAGGTTGTCTTGACTACTTGTCAACCCTTATGAAGTCAAGATTTATTCCCCGACCTGAAAATGCGGAAGAGTTCAACTCTGGACTTTGGTTCTCTTTTCTCACTTCGCTTTTACACTTGGCCGGCTCTGAAGCTATTGCTGTTGAGCATTTGCCTGAGCAAAAGCGTAAGACAGTCTGGAAAATTTCTGGCGACATTCGTGGCCGTGTTGCTGAATTGCTAAGAGAAATGTGGGATGCCATTGGTTGGCATGCTACTGATGAGGATAGGAACAGATTTGACTTGGAAATTTTTGGTGGATTCCAAGTGCAAATGTTTGGCGGTGAAACCAGTCTTGTTCGGGATGTCCTTAACTTGTGTTTGGTCCGCCATCCTGCAGCACAGAAATCAGCTGTTCATGTCCTTCATTCAATGATTGTTAGTGAGTGGACCTTGAACGAGGATCTTACTGGCCTTCAGCGCGAGATTATTGCTAGTTTGGATGACATATTCCAGTCGCGAGCTTTCTTGCCTGAAGAGTATGACAGATCTTCCTTTTCTCAATTGTTACGGGGTTCTTTCCGTATTGACCGTGAGGATGAAGCCTATCCTTACATCAATGCTTTGCTTGATGATGTTGAGGAGTTCCTTGATCTTCTTTTGGATCTTTATAATGTTCCTCCTGGTGATGCTTACAATGATGATCGAATTTTCCATGCTCTTAATGTCCTCAACTTTCTCAAAGATATTGACCGAGTTGAAATCTTTTCCAGATATGTCAATGATATTGCTGAATGGAATCGCTCAAAGATGTATCATGTTCAGACTGGTTTGGCGTTGAGACTACTGGCCTCTGCTTATGAATGGTCTCATGACCAAAAGCTCGAGGCTTCTGAGCATCCGTCATTTCCTGCACAGACTGGATTTGAGCGTAAAGAAGCTCTTTATGAGGATATCATTCAGAGTTTTTCCCGCGGAAAATCTTTTGAGAATGCTATTGATGCTGTTAAGGAGCTGATCCATGCTTATGAAACTATTGCGTTTGATTTCAGAAAGCTGGCTAATGCCACTCGTATTTTGGCAAAGCTTTATGAGAGTGTTGATACTGTTGAGCGTTTGTCACCACAGTATTTCCGTGTTGCCTATATCGGAGTTGGATTTCCACGGTCTTTGCGCAACAGATTGTTTATTTTTGAGGGCAGTGCTTGGGAGAAACTTGAGAGCATTCACGAGCGTCTTCACAAAACTTATCCTGGAGCAACTATTGTTTCTAATGAGGCTGCTGCCAAGCAGGATGGTCAATACTTGTTTGTTACTACCGTTGAGCCTGATACCGAGCTTAAGCTTTCTTTCCTTAAGCAAGTTCGTCTTACCTCCGGTGCTAAGGAGTACCATTCTCGCAAGGATCTTCGTCGCTTTTCTTTCTCCCGACCCCTACCAGGTAACACGTCACCTTTGGATCTCTGGGTTGAAAAAACCACGTATGAAACCTATCAGTCTTTCCCTACTATTGTGAAGCGTAGCGAGGTCAAGACTGTTTCAGTTATCAAATTGTCACCTCTTGAAAATGCCTTGCAAATTCTGCAGGCCAAGACGAATGATTTAGTTGATCTTGAAGGCGCTTTTAAGGCTGGCAAGGCTGATCAGGGCAACGTTTCGCGACTTGATTTGGTTCTTTCCGGCGCAGTTGATTCTCCTGTCAATGGAGGAATCCAGTTATACAGAGCCTTTTTGGAGGACGAGAGTCTTCGTAATGATCCCAGCACGTCTCCTCTTGTAGGTGCGTTGGAGAATGCCTTCCTTGACTATGCTGCGTCGATTCAGCGCTGTTTGGCAATTCACGGCAAGGTTGTGCCAGCTACTTTGCGTCCTTTGCACTTGAGTCTTGTCGAGCTGTTTAACAGGAACTTTTCGCCTGAGCTTGCAACTTTAGGTGAGGGTATTTCGTACGAAGAACAGCTCCGCAATGGTTCCCTGATGCGACGCACGTCTACTAGCAATGCATTTGGTTACAGCAAGCAAGCCTTGACTTCTCGTACTGCTAGCGAGCCGGCTCCTAGCGAGTACGATGAGGAGGCGGAGTCTAGGGCCAATCTTGATAGTTTGCTTGGTAACGCCATTGCTGCGTCCGATATTCTCATTAGAGGATCTGATATGAGGGATAACCATAGTATTAGCAGCGATGGAAGTAGGAAGCGTACCACTATTATTGTCAAACAGTCTCGCACAGATATCCCCCGTGCTATTTTTAATTAAACTGTTCAAATAGTTTTTGATTATATAGGAGTTTTTGAATGCATAACTTTTCTTTGTACGCTAGTAGTAGGGATAACTTGAAGCAATACTTTTTCATGAACTTGTGCAAATGTGCGGTTGGCACGCGGCGTCTCCGTGGTTTACATTGTTTTACACTTGGTATTTCTCTTGAGAATCACCATCATATAGTGCAATTCAATTGCATCCTGCAGAAGGTTTGTATCAGACAAATAGTTAGAACAATGTCTTCTTTTATGTTATATAGTCTCTCTTTCAGATAGGATATTTTACATGGGACAATAAACTGATTTATCATCATCAACACTTGGTATTACGATTTAAAAGCACTTGGATTCTTGATTTGAGGGTAATTAATTCAGGGGAAGTAGATGAAAAGCGGTTGTAAAAGAAATGGCCAAGTTGACTTATCTAGCTTTTGCAGAGTCATAGGAAATTTATCTCATTACGTATTAGCGGCAACTTCTAAACGTAATGTAGAATTCACCTTTGAGGAAATAGAGTAGAACTGACTAGGTTGGACTTTGTGATTTTAAGACAAGTGTGGCGATGACATTATAGGCACTTTTCTTTTCGCTGGCCTCTTGATACTCTGAACCGATTTAATGGCAAGATGAGTGAGAAAATCAATATTTCTTCATGAGAACGTGTCTTTCTGGTGGTCTATTTGACATTTACTGTAGAAGAATTATTGAAATTTTTTTTTGTAAAGTAAAATAAATTACCAAACAAACATTGTTGTCAGAGAGTTTTCTTTCTCGGTAGACATGGACCCGTTACTGATTAGTCTGTTTGATCTTTGATTTATAGGTGAAAGTGGTAAAATACTAAACATGATATTACAAGGGATAAATACGAGCTAGAAAATGAAATTCCAAACAAACTTTCAAGGTACAAATCGAGTTGAAAAATAAGAGGAACTTACATGCAATTCATTACAGTGTTTTTAATGATTCACGAAATAAAGCTGGGGCAATCTTTTCTTTGATTTGAACATGTCAGTTATACGTTTACATCCCCCCGAGGAAACTGGGCGCACAAAGATCTTGAACAGAAAACGTCATGGCTGTTGAATTGTTTGTCTTTAGTGAATCAAGAAATCTTTGCATATTTAGTTTGAGTTTTGCTTGTAATGCAAAGAAATCTGTTTCACAATGTGTCTATCATCTATAGTATTTTCCGTTGTTTGCAGTGGAGCACGGTTGCTTTCCTGTAATTAAAGGTATCTTTAAAGTATATATATGTTTTTTGTTGGTGCCATGAAGGAGTAAATCGCCATGGAGCAGTAAATCGTTTGCAGAATTGTTTCGGGCTCGCGCTGCGTGGGGCTGGTATATTCTGGAAGCTGACTCTTCCAACACTAGAAAAATTTCTATTTCGTAACTGGTAGATTGTTCTGTCAAAGATGGGCTTACAGAAGTACATCAAATGTTCTGCATCTTATTTGGAGGATGGATTTACAAAGTGCTACGGAGAGCCACTTGATTGTGAAACTTTAAAAGAGGTTCTTTCTGTAGAAACGGGCTGTATAAACTAGAGAAACGCCTTGAAATGTTTTTAAACTTGGTCCTAGCAAGAAGAAGAAAAGCAATGGAATCATCTTGTTTGACGCCTTGAGTTAAGACCGAGAGGTTTTTGGTTTTTTGCCAAAAGAGATAATTAGGCTCACTTTGCAGTTTGTGAGATGGTTGAAATGGTATGCTGACTGGCTGACTGGCTGATTTTGCAGCAGGTTGAACGTGCATGAAAAGTCTGGAGGACTATTTGGGTTACTTTAAATCAAACCAACGGATTTGAATCAAGAGTCATTGTCAACAATATGCTGGAGCAAACAGTTAAAAAACCAGCTGCTTCATCTGTGTAGGATTGTAAATATCTATTTAAATATTTGTAGTGATATAGTCAATGCACATATTGCTGAGTTGCCATTACATGGTTTGGTTATTTAATGATTCTTCATCTTTTAGAATACAATAGTTCAGCCCTCAAAGCTATATTAAGTCGATTTCAAAACTACTTTTCATTACCGTCGCAAAACTTGATTATTTTTCTCGTTTTTCTTTCCACTTCAAGGCTTGTCTGTTTCCTCTGCGTTTACTTAGTCTTTGGTAAAAAGAACAAAAAAGCTAGTCTTTAAGACTGAACGTATTTCAAGGGACATGATACTCTGTGGCTATTTTTTAAATTCTGCCATCATGTCCGTGCTTTTAATTTTAGCACGCTTATTGAAATAAGTTTGCAGCCTAGAGCTGTGTGAAAGGAAAAACAGCTTTTGCATTTTCATGAAAACCATTCTATCTTTACGTGCATGAATCCAAATTAATTTCCAAATTTCAAACAGGTATAGTCTATAAGTCACCACAAAAAACCGTGACGAATTTCATTTGCAAAGAATGAAAGCAGTCCGAGCTCTTTGTGTACCTGGCTCCTTAGGAGAAGGTAAAAATTTGCAAAGTTTAATAAACGCAGGTAATCTTTGGACACCTTGCTGGGTTATTTCAAGGTATCGGAGTAGAAACTTGAATGACAATAAGCTTTACTGGAAGAAATAAAATGTACTATAAGGGTTTTACGGAGAAACTCGTCGAATATGTGGGCCCCGACTGATGGCTTGAATGATTACCAGCTGTTTAGAATATATTTAATTTACGGCTTGGTTGTAATCACATTAAAACGTTTTTGATTTTTCCACGACGGAAAACATTGGTTTGAAATGCAAATATACAAACTAAAAGCCGAATAGGCACGCCAGAGAGAGAAGGATACCTTAATTATATTCAAATGCACATTTATAGTAGGTAGCTGTTTTTAAACGGAACGAAACTCGACAGAGAAATGGATTCTAGAACTTGATGGTTCCATCGCTAAACAAATGCAGAAAGTTAGAGCTAGTTCCCTCATCTTTGTAAACAAAAACAATCTCGGGCCAGTTTTATAGCTTCTCAATCTAAAATATAGCAAATATTAATTAGTTTGCTGCAGATTGCTTTTGATTATTTCCATTTAATTACCATCATCATGAATGTTAATCAAGCAACTCTCGTACAAAAAGTACGGTTTTTTCTTTGTGTTATATTTATTATTCAGGCGGGCGTTTTAGAACTAGCCAGTTTAAATGCAAACCCGTTTTTTTTTTGACAATGAGGTTTAGATTATAATTGGCATGAAATTCGAGAAATTCAAGTATTTCGATGCTTTTTGAAATTAAATACATGTCAATATAGTCTACAAGTCAAAGTACCGACTCAAAATGGAATATGAAAATAAAAAACCCTTTAGTTTGTACATGCATCTCTTTGGTCTCGGACAAACGTAAGTTCATCCTTTGGAGTTTATTTACACTGGCTTTTCACAAAGATTCAATATATTGCAAATATAGTTTGTAATAATAGTTTCTCAAACCTGACGGGTTTCCATGTCTGGGCAGAGTTAAAAGAGAATCTTAAAAATCGAAAATAAACTCTTTTCAATAGAGACGGTTGAGAAATCACATCAAATGACAAGAAAAAGTCATTGAGAAATAAAAACAAACAAATATTCAAACCTCTGCAAAATATTGTCGTATAAACATCGTCAAAGCTCATAAAGTTACATTTAGAAACAGAGTTCAAAAAACAATTTCTTATCTAGAGTTTGTGACCCGCAACGGTTTTCATTGTATTTTGACTTGTTTTGCTCCATCATGTGCTCAGATCTGCGCAGTTGTGTCCTTTTGTCCAAACTGTTTTTTTTCTCTCTTGCGCAGCATTGTGCGCGTGTTTGCAGATTGAGGGCCTGCCGAGTGACAAGACGAGACTAGTTCATCGGTTCAGTATCGGGCGACACCAAGACTTGACTTGACGTATAGCCAGATTCAAAAGACACTTAGGACTGACTTTGAAAAGTTAAAAATGGATTGCTCCCATATTTGAAATGCGCGATATTGTGAAGGAAGCCTAGACGCAGGTTTGTTCAAGTCTTGCCGAGATTTTCGTTTCCACCTAGTTTTCACCTGGTTTTCACCTGGTTTTCCATGGTTTTTCAACAGCCAGGCTCTTTGCCAAAGTAAAACCCAAGTGAAAAGTTCTCAACTGAACTTAAAGAGCCCGCAATTTGTAGGTTGTTTCTTGCAACCATGTCCATGCGTTCAAACCATGTAATTCCTGCCCTGCAGTCCTTGCAAATAGTTATAATCGACAAAATGAAAACATATCGAGATCGAGAGACGCAAATGGTGAAAAAGTAAAATCTTGACCAAGACCAATTCCAATACTTTGACTTTATTCCATTTGTCCATCTGGGCAAGAACAATAACCAAAATCTCTTAGAAGCCAAAACCACATCTTCAAAAGGTTTCAGCCAAGAAACAATCAACGAGCTATTTCAACTGTCATAAACATGAATTAATAAATAAACTGTGTCTGTTCAAGATATACACATCCTGATTCTCTCTCTTTAAACGTCTCTAATACAATCATTTCTTTTGCAAGAAACAAAACGAATAGTTTGAATAATAAAAAAAAGACGGATCATAAAAAAAAAAAAACTATCCTGACATTAAATAACATGAACCAAAAAAAAAAAAAAAAAAAGCAACGTCATAAATTTTTTTTTTTTCCCTTAAAAAAGTACTACTCGTTCCCACCATCTTGGCTTAAAAAAGATTAGTGGAAAAATCAGTACCGTTTGAAATATCTGAATAAGAAAAGATTCCAGGTGTGGTAAAGTCTTGCACGTCCTTTGACATCATGTACTTTGCCAGCATGGTGTTGTGGTAATAACCGGGTTTTTCGCCAACAGGTTGGATTTCCAAGAACGAAGATGGAGGAGATCCTGACTGCAGACCAAGCAAAGTCAAATGTCCTGGAGCGGGCTCATCATCTTCGTCCACAATTGCAGATGTGTAGAGAACTGCATTGTCTAAACCGGAAAACATTCCAAACTTGGCGCTTGCTGGAACAGCGTTGGAACGCTGTTCAGGCCAGACGACAGTGGCGTCGGAAAAGGAGTTGGACCAATGGTGGGTAGAGCACGGAGTAGACGATCCAGACGATGTCAACATGTCATCATCAAATATAGTGCTGCTATTGCTGCTAGTGCTGCAGTTGTCATTGGTTGAGTAGTCTAGCATGTTCCAGTAGGAGCTATTGTGCTCGAGTTTGATTTTTTTGTTGGTGTGCTGGATTTTAGTGGAGTCCAAAGGAAACAGCTGGTTGTTGATGGACGGTTCATCTGGTTGCTGGACAAGATCTGAGGATGGGGCCGATGAAGAGGGTTTGGTGGGGCTCAGTAATGGGTAGGCCTCGGGCGAGCTGTCAAGTGGCACCATCGTTGAAGCCGCGTAGCCGGACGATGGTCTCTTTAGTCGGGATTTGAGAGTTTCAGTTCCCGAGAAAGGTTTCTTATTGCAAGTAGAAACCCCACTGGAGGGGTTTGGCGTTTTAGCAGCAACTGCCTTTTTAGCTTTTGGAGGTCGCCCACGCTTGACTTTAAGCACTGGGGTGACGTCCCCAGAATCTAAAGACGAATCCTCTGTGCTTGAAATGCAACTTTGCAGCAGTGGTTGAACGGAGGAGGGTCTCTTGTGCAGGACGATTTCGTCCTTCAAAACGTCCAAATTGTTTATTGGGTCGTCGTCATCGCATACCTTGATGCCCATTTTGTCCAGCACCAGATTGACTGAAAAGTGACCAGTTAGGTGGCCATCTTTGTCCGTGTGCCTTGCAGCAGGCAGAATAAACGAAAGGTCCTCGTTTAGCGCCAGCTTGCGCACAAATTCGCGCAGGGCTTTTTGCAAAAGAACCACTCGGTCTTCAATTAGCTCAATATATCCTGGAGGATAGATTTTCTCTTCTGGCTTTTTGGATCGGGTGGTATATGTACAGATTTTATTGTCATGGAGGCACCGCGTGCAAGGTTTGTGCCCGTCACACTAAAGATGAATGTTAGTTTTGAGCCCGCTAGAGAAGAGCAAGTGGCCATACCTTTGTTTTTTTGATTCGGCAGGCGTCGCAGGCTTTGCCTACTCGTTTTCGTCGGTTATCTTCGTAGTCGTCTAGGTACGACGATGTGACTGAAGTAGTCATTTTCTGTGTATAATGAATAAATGTGAATAAATGTGAATAAATGTGAGCAAATGTGAATAAATGTGAATAAATGTGAATAAATGTGAATAAATGTAAATAAATGTAAATAAATATGAATAGACGAGGAAAAGAAGGAAGAAAAATAAAATGCAAAAAAAATGGAGAATGAAATTCATGGATTTCCAGACTATTTTATATATATTTCAAATGTCTGTAAATTTTTTTTTTTTGGAGTTGGATATAGAAACATCTTCATAGCTTGGTCATGATTTCTTTTTTTTGGGGGGTAATTTTTTTATATGAATTCAGGTCAGACTGCGCTAGTTCCGAAATGGAACTCTGCATGCATGACTGACCCAAGATACCGGTACCTGACACATGGCTTATGTAATTAGACCTTTAGAACAATATTCGAGATGTACAAACGACGGAGCTAATAAATTTAATAAACTTAGTAAATTTATCAAGTGAAATAAATATAATAAATGAAATAAATGAAATAAATATAATAAATATAATAAATTTAACAGATATAATAAATATAATAAAGATAAAAATATAATAAATATAATAAATATAATAAATATAATAAATATAATAAATATAATAAATATAATAAATATAATAAAGAAAATAAA
>JAKVQY010000158.1:0-23718 GCA_030463045.1 Geotrichum macrosporum
GAGAGAGTAGTGTGGTGTGTGTTTTCTGTAAAAACCATTTTAATAAAAATTTATTATTTTTTTTATAAATATCTTTTTGATGTATGAATGTCTTTTAATAAAATTTCTCAAGTTTTGTATGAGGGGTTGTGCGGGGTGGTAAAAAAAAAAAAAGGGGGGGGGGGGGGGGGGGGGGGGGAGAGAGGTCTGAATAAAGAAGCTCCATCATAAATCAAGAATTTGCACATCAACAGACTTAGAAATAGAGCTTTTAGACAAACTACTAAAAGGTATTAAAGTAATTGGACGCAAATACTACTGATGACCCATTTGGAGTTTTGCACTAGCTGTATGCTAGCCAAAACGAAGACGGCGAAGAAGTTGAAAATAGAACTCAGTCACTTACCTCAGAAGTCATCGTAAGTTTGACAAAATGAAACGTCTAACAAGTTACAAAAAGATGTACTGTTTTGAATGTAAATAGGATGGGTTGGAGTGGCTTCGAAACGACAAACGGTGGCGGAAAGGATTGAAAATGAAATTCTTTGGTGGAGGAGAGAGAAAAAGGGAAGAGAGGGAACGAATGGGAAAAAAAAAAGGAGAAAAAAAATAAATATAGTGACGATACAAATAAGTCAACCCAGCAGAGGTTTTATGCTAATCAAGCAAATACTGATACTGGAATCCCCATGGTCCATTTTTCGAGCATGAAAAACGTGCTACTAATATCATTGCTATGTGCCAAGTCAACAGTATTAGACCTTTCGGCTAAGATAAATGATTAAAAGATCCACAGCTGCTGCCATGAAAAGCTACAGTGCTTGACCTGCCATTTACACCATTGTAAAACAGGGTAACCATTTAAAGTGACGATTTGGCACGTCTTTTTTTCATCACCACCAATATTCTTTTACCTACAAATACGAGATGTTTTGCGAAACAATGAAATTTTAATAGGACTGTTTTACAACCTAAATTATGTTTGCAAAGCCTGTACTTGTGCTTTTTATTAAAGTAATTGATTTGGCTTTGTGGCAGGACTCTAAAATTTGCAGCTTGTACCACCTCGTCGCAGTCTAGAAAGCCCTTTGAGAGCTTTTGGTGGGCGTTCATTTTCGACACGTCACTAATATCTGGGCAAGGGTGTTTGGGACTTGAAATATTCGCTAAAACACATACTTTTGTGATTTTTCTTCTTTCTTTCGGATCTGCAAAAAGACCAACAAACCTTTTTCAATTAATACACGTACATCTATTAAAGTCTGAATCTTCTTGATTTGATGGCTTCTTATCATTGGAATTGAAGAAAGAAAAAAGAAGGGAAAAAACAGACTTTAGCCAAGCGGAAAAAAGAACATCAAGAAGCAGCATTTCACATTTCATCTTCAAGCCAGTTTCGTACCAAGTCAAGTAATCCCAATTAAGAGATCACTTTAATTCAACATAGACTATCATGTGGCAGAGCGGGTTATCAGTATGGATGCTCCTTGGATTCCTGTTTCTTGTTCAAACTGTCTTAGCAGGTGAGGACTATTACAAAGTAAGTCAATGTGTACTAGAATTCGTCATTCTCTAACAAAAGAATTCCCCAGATCCTCGGAGTTTCGAAAGATGCCAGTCTTGCAGAAATCAAAAGAGCATACAAAGATCTAAGTCGAAAGCATCATCCAGATAAGAATGGTGGAGATGACAGCAAGTTTGTGGAAATCGCATCCGCTTATGAGGTGCTTTCTGACGATGAGAAAAAACAAATATATGACCGATATGGCGAAGAAGGTCTTAAAGGCGGTCAAGGAGGAGGTGGTGGCAATCCGTTTGGTGACATGTTTGGGGACTTTTTCGGAGGTGGTGGTCACCACCGGCAAATGGTCCGTCGAGGTCCTAATACTGAAACCACAATTGAGATTTCGTTAATCTCAATGTACAAGGGGGAAGGTCTTGATTTGTCTGTGAATCTGCAAGGTCTGTGTGATAAGTGTGATGGTACAGGCTCTGCAGATGGAAAGGTCCATACATGTAACCAGTGCAATGGAGCAGGAGTAAAGGTCGTTAGAGTCCAGTTAGGTCCAGGCATGTTTCAACAGATTCAAACCCAGTGTGATCATTGCGGCGGGCGTGGCAAGACAATTGCGAAGCCCTGTGGTAAGTGCCATGGCACAAAAGTAATGCGCGAAGACCGTAGTTACTACTTACATGTGGACCCCGGGTGCGCTAAATCCTTTGATCACCACTTCCCTGGTGAGGCTGACAGAGTACCCGATCACGAATCTGGCGACTTGATTGTTCACGTCAAGGAGAGCAAGACAGGAAACATGGGATACAGACGACGTGGCAAGGATTTGTTTAGAGTGGAAGTTCTCAGTGAAAAAGAGGCTCTGGAAGGTGACTGGAAACGCGGAATCCCATGCCTGGACGGTGAAACCAATATATCTCTTGCTCGTTCAGCTGGTGAAACCGTGGCAAATGGTGAAATTCAAATCATTAAAGGAAAGGGGATGCCGATACAGAACAAAGATGATGAGTTTGGTGATTTGTACATAGAATATGTCGTCATTTTGCAAGGAAACAGAAGCCAGAGGAAGAAAACAGATGAGCTATAGTAACAGTTCCTGGACTTTTCTTTTCCCCAACTTGCGGGTCCGAAAGTTTAGTTTTTTATTTTATTATTATCACTCTATTTAGTTATATCTTGCTACACAAATTTATATGTTTTATTAACAGAGAAGGAGGTTTAAATTTATTTAATCTCAGCATTACCAGAAGTTCAAAAAAGAACACAGGATGTGATGTCTGGTCAAATAGCAAAGGATTACAGCGTTGAGTATAGTGAGAGAAAAAAGGAACGTGCAAAGGCAATCGTGAAATCGCGAAAATGCAGGATGTTGTCTTCCGGCGAACTGGTGGAAGGTTGCTTATCTAAAGGTGGAAGACTTGCTTATCTGTAGGTGGGCGATAGCTCAGAATTGGACTAGCATTGCAGGGTCCGGCGTTTTCAGCGTCAGTTGCTGGTTATAGTTTGTTTTGCATTGAAAAAAGAGCTATGGCATATAAGGAATGTGGGTAAGGAGATGTAAAAAATGCTTGGTGGGCGATGACTTTGAATGGCCAACAAAGGCTAATAAGTTTTAGGCTAACAATTCCATGCAAGTTTAGAACAACTGAGGTATCCCAAATTTAAGGTGTGTCATTTTTTAAATCCGGAGAATCTTTGATGCTGAAGCAAAGAAACAGTCTAACAGGTGGGCGGACGTCGAACGATTTCCTTTATGCCAGATGAAAAAAATTCATAAATCCAGCATCTGCTAAATGCGAGATGCAGTAGAGAAATTGCCATTTGATTGAAAAGTGGTCTGACTGGGAAACTTTTCAAGGTCCTGTAGTTGGACTTGATTGTCATCGGTTTAGGCTAGGGATATTGTCTTTGGGCAAGGTTTTGAAAGCACAATGTCAAAGAATCCATGGTGAATTACAAACAGCTTGAAATTTTATTTTTGTAATCTCAAAGTTCAGCTATACTTATTTGATAGAGCCAGGGTTTGTAAACGTTAGGAATGATCATGAAATAGGAAAAAAAAAAAAGATTACTTAGCAGTTTGAGCTGACGATAATAACTGGACTTTGGCGTATAGCAGATACTGCCGCTGAAACTCGGGATATTAGAGTCATTAAAGATGAAGGGCTGAACTCAATACAACATGTCGAATTCATAAATTTTAATTATTAATTGCCCTAAGATCAATGGCTTGAGCTTTAACCTTGTCCTTTGAAGATAGATGAATTTGTAATAAGTCGCTGAATTATTGATCATGGAGTTGTTCTTACTAGTCTAGAACTATAGAAAGAAACACTCTTAGTCAAGATAAGAAACACTATTATGCTCAAACTGTAATTTCAAAAACACCATATTTTTTTAAAAAAGAAAGTTAATCAAATTGCGGAGGGACACGGAGGAAATTTCTATTGAGGTGGAGCTATCTCAGACGATTTGCTCCACTTAGTACTGAGAAAAAGCAGCAGGGCTTCCGGTATCATAACCAAATTGCATTAAATATTATTCTCAGTTGATTTTGTTACTACGGAGATATGAAAATAGTATTAACTGTTCGATTCATGCGCTGGGTCCTCAAAGACAATATATGAGAGGTTTGCATGATACTTCTGGAACATATATAGGTAAATAGTTGGCTGATAACTGGTGCCATATTCTTTGTCTCAATTTAAAATTGAGTTCTACATGGAAAAGAACTTCCGTCAAGAAATAAGATTTGTCCGACAGCCACTAGCTTGTACTAGCACTGCCAATGGAACAATGACGTTGGATTTTAGCGTGGTAATCTTGGAAATTAGAAAGAGTCGCTAGAATCATTTATGCGCGAGCAGGTAAGTATGTAAAATTATATGTAAGAATAGAGAAATGGGCTTCTAGCGCTAGCGTGAAAATGCACTTGAAGTTGGGCTGGGTGGAGATGTTGACGGAAGTTAGTGCGGCTCTCAGTCTCAGCTTTTTATGGCTAGTGATAGCCATTCACTGGGGAGGGCTTTTAAGGTTACTTGTCTCGAGCCTCCTATTTTCTTCAAATTCTTTATCAAGCAACGCCAATCGAGACATGTTTGAGTTTCATTTCCTTTTAGAGAAATTCATTGGTACCTGCATTTGAGGCTGCAAAGCCTGTAGCTTGCACGCACGGTTATTTCAATATGCTTAACTTTGCCCATGCCCATACTTGACATTGGGCTTTTTGGGAGAGTCTAATTGCTTTTCGGTTTCAAAAGCTTCTGATCTGGAAATTTCATGTTGAGCTGCATTTTATGAACCTCTATTCTAACTTGCATGAAACAGAATGGGGTTTTTTCTTTGCACAGGTTGTTTAAAATTATGAGATGAGATTCCAAGCTTTGGAAATTGGTACAAAGAAGGTAATAGTGCGGCGCGCAATTGGTAAAACCCACTTAAATTCTTTGAAAAAAAGTCTTTTCCTTTACTTTACCCGACTGCAAACTAAATTGAGGCGGTGGGCTTCGGGCTGCTGAAGGAGATTTTCACAGGGCAAAACAACATTTACCGATGAAAGGAATATTAAACTTAAAGACACTAATGTAAGAAAAAGAAACCAACTGGATGGTGCAGATTGGAATAACAGCTGTTTCGCGGAGTGTAAAAGGAATTCAAACTTCGAACCACTGACCTGCCATTCATTTTAACCAAATAGGGCCATGGAAAAGGATGGCTACAAGCATTGGATGGCTTATTTCTCTTTCCTTGAAACTGCCTTTGAAGCCAATTGAGACCTGACCAGCTTTGATTGAAACAGAACTGGCTGGGTGCTTGATTCTTGGAAAATTTGAGTCATTGCTTGCAGACAGAACAATCAATATAGTCACATATAAATATCAATGTGAGTCTCTAATTTTCTTCTTTCCATGCCTTTTGAACGACTTTTTTTCGTTCTCTACGCCTTCTTTTATTCATGCGAGAAATTTCATTTTAATTGCTTTTCAGCTGTGGTTCTACTGTCAATCATTTTTGTCAAAATTAGAAATCCCGGTTTCATGCGCCCAATATATTGAGGCCCAACCCGATTCTTTAATTAAAACTCTGTGATAATTCATTATTGAATCACTGCGGAACATCATCATTATCATCGGAACCCTTGCAAATTATCCATATATATATATATATATATATATATAACCGAAACATCTCTTTTCGGTTACAGTTTTTTTTAAAAATCCATTAACATTCACCTAAATCGATACACATAAACAATGGCTCAATCGAAGACAACATCTACCGGCGAAAAGGTCGGATACACAATCAATCATGTATATTACCTCACAAGGATTTTGGGTTCGGGGGCCAGCGGGACTGTCTACCTCGCCAGACACCTCATCAACAAAAAGGAGTACGCTATTAAAATAATTGCAAAGCCAAACAGCCCCAGAACAACAAATTACTCTTCAGATCATTCTAATAATTCCAGAAATATTGAAACAACACCACTTCCTATGGGATCTGATAGTATTGATTCTAACCCAATGAAAGCATTTCCTTCCCTTTACAACGAAGTTTCACTTCATACAATAGTTGACTCCCACCCTAATATTCTTTCAGTAGTTGAAGTTCTTGACTCTCGCTACTATATCTGCGTGGTTTTGGACTACTGTGAACTTGGTGACTTGTTTACCGCCATAACAGAGCGCAACTGGTATGTGGGAGACGAGGAAATGGCCAAAGGTCTGTTTCTACAACTACTAGATGCAGTGGAACATTGCCACAGCAGATCGGTATTCCATTGCGACCTGAAGCCAGAGAATATCCTTGTGGATAGAAATGGAACCCAGTTAAAAATTGCGGACTTTGGCTTGTCAAGTCGGTCTCCTCTGTGTTCAGTATTTGGCCGCGGATCTTCGTACTACATGGCTCCCGAAACTATTGCAGAAAACACAGTTTACCGAAAGTACCCTTCTAATTCTACATCACGTCGAAGACGTTCTGATTCTAATGCCACCGCTCAACAGCCTAATTTTAACGAGCGTCCTCAAGTAAAGACCCCACTTCAAAGCAAAGGTTACCCTCGCTCAGCCTCCGACGTGTGGGCTTTGGGCATCATATTTCTTAACCTCATTTTTGGCCGCAATCCTTGGAAGAAAGCTTCTGTTGTTGAAGACGCTGCCTACAGAGACTATTCATACAATTACAACACATTAAAAGGCATCTTACCCGTATCCGAGGAGCTCAACTGCATTATGGCTGCCATTTTTCATCCCGACCCATACCGCCGTATCAGTATTGCACGACTACGAGAAAGCGTCTTACACTGCCGCACTTTAACCAATCCTGCAAAGGAGTTTCCCTGGTTCCGCACCATCAGACCTAGAGAAAAGCCTGTTGTTTATAAGAATGCTCCTTCAGCAACACCTGTCCAGCAATTCCAAAAGCCCCGTGCCAGGTGGGTACATCCAAAGACCAGCACTATCATTCATCATGCAGAGACACCCAGCGTATTTTCGGATGTTACTTACGTGCACATTGAGACTATTAAAACACACAGTATTGAGGTTGTTTCCTCGACAGGTAGTAATCGAAAAACAACCCCTACTTCCACCAATAACGTGGTTCGACATGTCAACTACGTATCCTCTGTTATTTCCCCGCCAGTTACTGTATCCTCCAACGTGGGTAGTAGTAGTCTAATGGATTTTGGTACTGAAGTGTCTGGTAACATATCATCTTCTTCTTCGTCCTCGTTTTTATCCGCAGGCTCTCTGTCAGCCTCACCAAGCCAGCAGCGCAAACGGAAAATTGAAGATAGAGTTACATACTTTGATACTCAGCATCACTCTCCCTTGGTACACTTATATCCGGTAACCCCAGAAAAATCCTTAGTCACATCTGCCATTTTAAGTGATGCCAAAGTTATGTTTCATCCCAACTCAAGCTCGCTTTATCTTTGCAGTGAGGATCCGGTGGTTTCCAAAAGAATCAGATCAACCAGCCAGCTTCCTAGCTTGTGCAAAAAATAATCTGTAAAATTTTGACATAGTTTTCCATTTTTTCCTGTTTAGTTTTTACCATATTGTAAAAAAAAAAATATACAATCTCCATTATGAAACAATAAGAATTTGTGCTCATCTCTTCATGTATTCATTCGCCAATGTGATTTCACCTAATATATCCGTAGTATTTTAAATATGGCTGAAAATTATAGGAAAGATTGATTCTATGCCTAATTCTATTGTCGGCCGAAAAGCTATTAATGCTCATAGTAATTCGCTTAAAGATAGCTCTTTGGGTCTAAAACAAAATTGGCAGCCAGGGACAATGCTACAAAGCATTGTGTTTTCCCTAACGCTTTAATTACACTAAGACATTTCAGGTAAGATAGTTAGTCCGGCTCTAGTGGTAGAAACAATTCCAGAGTTCCGTGCAGAAAAGTTTACTGTTAGCTAGATTAAATTTTCTGGAAAATTCGGTTCCGTCCTAGAGTTTTTTTGTTTTTCACACAACAGCTTGATATTAGCAAAACTCAAGCAAGTATAACTTTTGAAATTCCTGATAGGCGAGATAGAATCAAAAATTTTAGGAAAAGTTTTAACTTTCAATGCATTATAGGAACCCAGATAAAGAGTGATTTAAATGCTTAATAGCGGAGAAAATGGTGTAATTGTAAAGCCGAGGTAAAATAGCCAAATTCATGCTAATCTGGTAAAGCAAATCAATGTCTCTGGAACGTACTTAGCTCCTAAAAAACAATTCAAGTCGTAGATAGCTTAGACCTGAAATGTGTCGATGCAATTTTTTCTTTAACCTTTACTTGTAATCTGGAAATACCTTCACTGCCAAGCTCATATTATTCCTGATTAATTCAATTGTTCAATCAGTTCAATTCCCAGCTTAAATGAAAATCCAAATATAACTTTAGTTTGCGCATGCTTTATTTAAAAAGTTACAAAATACAGTGCCAAATTTTTTTTCTTTAAAACTACTCAAAATTTTAGACATGTTCGGTGATGTTGTGTATATGGATCTTTGTACATTTCGCGTCTATAGTTTAGGACTGAGCCAAACTCTAAAAATATATGTTGTTATGTTTGCACATACCCAAACCCTTTTTCCCAACTAAACAAAAAAAAAAAACTTTCAACTAAGAAAGACTGTGTTTTGAATGATTTCAGCATCACCTTTTTCTTTTCACTTGAAAAAATCTCGTTACATACAAGTATGGGCTCTAAAAATGAAGGACGAAAAAACGCACTGAGTTCAGTCGAACGCCTTCTCTCCCGAAATTTGGCTGCCGAAACTAACTCAACGGCATCAAGCAAAGTTTCAAAGCGACGCTCTGCTGCCACTCGTCGTGCCAAAAAGCTAAAGGAAAAGCGCAAGGTTGAAATTGAAGCCCAGATAGACCCCGAATCACATAAGCATGCAAATTTGTGGGAGCGTAAACGTGTGGCTGCTGCGGTCACTTCTTGGGATTCACCAGATCAGGTTGATCTCTTGAAAAAAAAAGTAAGGTCGAATTATATCTTTGGAGAACTCGGCAACAAGTGCTAACAAATTTTCTAAACACAGATTTTAAAGCAGAAGGCAGAGCGTGCGAATATTATTGCAGCTAAGAAACCTGAGAATTGGTATGCTTCTAGTAAACCTGCTTGGTTGGATAACCAAGTGACAGTTGCTAGCAATAGCTCTCCCAAGTCGTGGCCAGGACTTACCCCAGGACTTGCGCCCGTAGATTACGAGGAGTCGGATTCAGGTGAGGAGTAGGAATGAGTTCCCTTTTTGCATCTTTTTATTTATTGTTCGTGTATTTAAGATCTCGATTCTCTTAGAAAAGACTTTACTCCAAACGCTAATGACTGTCCAGAGAGAACATACGCCTTGGACATTACGTCTTTTTCTCAGCAGCATCACCTAAAACGCTTTTAATATGATCTTTCCTTAAACACGTTCGATACAGCCCGAAGTAGCTTGGCTATCCAATTATAGCCTACTATAATAATTTTGAGTCAAGTCCTTTGTTACCCTGATAAAATGAGCTTATGTAATACTGCTAATAATGATGACCAGTGTTGTTGGCCAATCAACTGTCGTGTGTTACCAAATGTTCCTCTCCGCCAAAATTACAATTGCTATGAATTCAAGAAAAATCCTTTCAACCATTATATTTGAAAGTTTTAAAGCTTGAATTTGTTATTGCTTCAATTCTCTAAACCGCCTCTTTATTCATTTTTTCTTCTCTGTAAATTCCCATCTCATTACTTTGTTCTATCTGAATTATCGTGTCTTTTGTCGTGGCTGGCCAATCAAGTCTTCAATATAACCAATTTTTCGAAAGCCAGTATTTGAATACTTTTTATTTTTCAACCCAACCCCCAAAAGTAAGCCTCTTCTTCTCCCGCATCCATATCCATTCGATCACGACAATAAACAGGTAGCAACCATGCTTACTAGACAATTATTGCGCCAGTCAATGACTGTGCCGAGTAGAATCGGCGTTGCATCTACTTTCTCAACTTTTTCATCTATTCTTCGATCTCCAACATCAACCACTACTGTGCAATCAAGCACTGTCACAACTTCGTATCCAACAGGAACTGCTGAGGGAGTTCCTCCTGCTGGGTTTCGCCTGCATCGTCCCCCTACCTGGGAGGAGTCCCATGAAACTGCTTTAGATAAAGCTACCAAGTTCTTTTTGCTCGCTGAAATGTTTCGTGGCATGTACATCGTTTTGGAGCAGTATTTTCGATCGCCATACACCATTTATTATCCCTTTGAAAAAGGACCTATTTCTCCTAGATTTCGTGGTGAGCATGCTCTTCGTCGTTACCCATCTGGTGAGGAACGCTGCATTGCCTGTAAATTGTGTGAAGCAGTGTGCCCAGCCATGGCACTTACTATTGAAGCTGAAGAGCGTGTCGATGGTTCCAGACGTACAACCAAGTACGATATCGATATGACCAAGTGTATCTACTGTGGATACTGCCAAGAGTCTTGCCCTGTGGATGCTATTGTTGAGACTCCTAATGTTGAGTATTCGACTGAGACCAGAGAGGAGCTACTCTACAACAAGGAGAAGCTGTTGGCTAATGGCGATAAATGGGAGCAGGAGATCCAGTATGGCCTGGATGCTGATTCTGCCTATCGGTAAGCTATCATGTATAAGCTTCTTTTTCTCTGTCTTTTCTTTTTCTTTTCATCATTGTTGAATCAATCAACAAAACTTTCTAGATACTTTGTATACGTGCAAAATAAAAATAATTTATTGAGAAACAACATCTCGCCAGGTAAAACAATCCCATATTATCATCTATACTAGATTTTATATTCCTGCTGCCTACTCTTATTGTGTAGCACATTGAACGCCTTCCCCTGCAGGCTCACCATCATCACCCATTTCAGTATCAGCGTTGGCACTCTTGAATCGAGACTGGTCAACATCAGAAAGCATGACTTCTTCAACTTCAACTCCAGGAGGTATCGATATTTCCGGGCGAGAAGGCAAGATAGTCTGCAATAGCGCCAATTTTTCTGGTGTAGCGTAGGAATCTGCACTAGGAAATTCAACTTCAAACGAGACATACATGTTACCATAATTGTGATGGCGGTACTGCGGCATACCCTTTCCTTCAATAACCTTGACGACACCCGGAGAAATAACTTCACCAGGAATTACTTCCACAACAAGAATCTCACCATCCAAATGTTCAATTGTAAATTGACCTCCAGCCAGAGCTGTTAATAGGTCGATCTTGACTGTAGTATAGATATCATCTTCCTTGCGCACAAATCTCTCATGAGGCCTTTCGTCAACTACAAACACAACATCGCCAGGTATAATATCAGGCCCTTGATCGCCTTCGCCTGAAAAAACAATTTTTTGACCATTTCTCATTCCCTTATCAACATGAACCTCAAGAATCTTGCGCTCCTCAGTAGTTTTTTTCCCTTGACAGTGATTGCATCTATCCTTGGGATTTATAACCGTTCCTTCGCCATTGCATTCATTACACACTGCTTGCATTCTTTGAAGCATAGGACCCATCTGTCTGGTGATTATCTTAATACCAGAACCCTGGCAGGACGAGCACGTTTTAACAGCCCCTTCTTTTCCACCTTTACCATTACAAGTTCCGCACAGCACCGTTTTTGTGAGTGCTAGCTTGGATACTTTCCCTTTGTAAAGATCAACAAGCGTGACTTTTAAGCCGTGCATAATGTCGCGAGAGCGCTTTGGACCCGTAGGCTGTTGTCTGCCACCCATACCTCCAAACATACCACCCATACCGCCCATGCCACCCATTCCACCAAAAAAGTGCGAGAAAATATCATTTGCATCCCCCATACCGCCACCAGCCTGGCCGTTAAGCCCTTGTTCTCCGTACTGATCATAAACCTGACGCTTTTGCGAATCAGATAAAACTTCATAGGCACCCGATACCTCCTTGAACTTTTCGGCAGCCTCTGGGTTGTGCTGGTTTTTATCGGGGTGGTACTTCAAAGCTCGAACTCTGTATGCTTTTTTTATTTCAGAGTCCGTTGCGGAAGGGCTGACGCCTAAAGAAATTAAATGTTAGTAATGTTATAGACTAGAAGAGTAGTGTGTAGATACTCACCAAGGATGTCATAAAGTTTAGTATCTTGAACCATTGTGTTTTGATAGCGAATAGTAGTAAAGTAAACTGTTTATGGCTCTACACCAAAAAAAAAATTGCGTAGGAAAAATTCTTAAAAAAAGGCGTCTGTTAAATTTCAAAGACTAAACTAGCCCTAGTGAATTGGAAATAATGAGTATGAAAGTCGATTCAACTCTGAGATAAGATATGAATAAAATGTAGCTGGAGCTGCTTCAATATACGGGGTTCAACTACTCAATAGTTGATGTTAATCTTATCGATACCGAATGTGGCGACTGGAAATTTTGGTTCCTGACTGCGTATTGCTTTGAGCTGGAAATGTGTGACAAACTGAACGAGCCGAATTTGTGCAAAATAATGGGATTTGGACACAGCGTAAACGAAATTTAATGTCAATTAATATATTATATTGATTGAAAAGGAAGAAGAAATAAAGGATCTGAATGAATAGTTAATGTTCTTAAAAGGTCTCTGAAAATTCCCGTTCAGCTTTGACGCGTTGGGAGAAACAGGAACACTATGGAAGCTCCTGGAAACTTTTGGAAAATTTATTAGAATTTTGTAACTCTGCTATTCCGTTCTCTAATTAACTGGGCGTGATAGTATGCTTGAATGGAATATAGGAAAGTGTCTATATCGGTTAATTGAAGTTGAATTTTTGATATTCAAGTAATATTTCGCGTACCTGCGTGGTGTGGGAATGGTAGTTTGACCTAAATGAACGTGCAATTTTTTGCGCATACAAAATCTACGAGATTTAGGTATGGAACTCAGATGCTCGCCAAATATATCGCTAGAAACCTTGAAAAAGAGGTCTATACCTCGTAACATAGATTTTAAACATTTTCCATTACAAAAATTATTGACTGTATATGTATCGTCCAAAAGAGTCTTGTTTATAAGATACCCCAAGCATCCTCGCACCCATGGCAGAACTTGCTGCAAGCCACTGAAGCAGACAGCGAGTAGTTAGAAACACCAATCTTCTCATCAACAAACTCGTCTGCAAAGTTATCTCTGCCTCGAGCCATTGCTCCAACAAATACACATATGCTCTCGTTTTCGTCAAGTTTTTCAGCATAGTCTTGGACTCTTTGAACGGGAGCGTCGAAACTCAAGGTTACTTTTCTGCACTTGGTAGGAAGATGATCGGTAATCGGATTCTTTATGACCTTGAGAAGTCGCTCTTCAGAGTTCACAGATCGGATAGAAAGTTTATGTAGTAATTGAACCATCAAACCAGAGAAACGCTTGAAAGTTCGTGGAATTCTAACAGTTGGATTGATTTCGATAAGAACACCTCGAGCAGTCTGAATATATACCTGGAGCTTGCCGGCCTTGTTGATAGGAGAGTCCAGTAGCGTGAGCAAGCACTGATGTGTGATATCAGGTCGAGCATCAGCAATATCTCGGTTCATTTTCTTTAATAAGCCTTGATGGTCATCGCAGTTGAGCAATACATATCTGTCAACACCATTCGTTGTAATTTTGTGAGTTTCAAGGCAAGCGTTAGAAAGAACCACAATCAGCCTTTGGGTGTCCTTGTCATGGGAAGTGAGAGTCTTTGGAGCTTGAGGAATCAAAGATGGTGAGTCGGTCGACTTGACTTTGCCAATGAAAGAAGTTCGTTCCTTTGAAGGATCAACAGCAGTTGAATTAGTACTCATAGTTATGTATTTCAAGAATTAGCAAAGCGTAATCAACTGGAAAAGAAAAAGAAAAAAAACCTATCGGCGACGAGTATATCCAAATCAACGAGCCGAAAGCAAGGTTTTGTCGAGCTCTATGAAATTTTTCTCTAAAAAAAATTCATTCTCCCAAAACTTTTGTTCGGACTAATTTTTCAGTTTGCCCATACCCGGACTGTCACGTGCGAATGATCTTAGCCGGCTTCACGTTGTTTTCCTTATAAATACGATTCAAACGCGACACGCCAAGTGCATCCAAGCTTTGCGATATTCGAAACGATTAAGAAGTTGTTCATGGCTCTACCAGTTAGTGAAGATTGTGTGGATGAAATCTAAATAACACTTAAAGGTTTGCAATTGTGTTCTCAAATGGAGTCTGACAGTGATGATTTTGGTGACATTTCAGATTCAGACCTATTGGCTGAACTCGATCAAGATTTTGTACAAATCGCCACGAAGCCAAGTAATGATATACCAAATAAGGTAAATGTCAAGCAGGAGCCTCTGACTCAAAGAGCGTCTACTTTAACATCCACACCCCCTTCAACTGACATTCGCAAAGACGTAACAAAGGTGAGAGCTGCATCAAAGTTGTCCTATATTTGTAAAATTAACATGCCGTTGAAAGGTCAAAAGTGAATTGGAAAAAATACGCCAGCAGCTGGCTGAAGCTGAACACTCTCGCGACATGTTTCGAGGAGAAGTTGCAATTCTTAGGTCTAACATGACTAAATCGTCACAAGTCCACATGAGTCAACTTCGTGATGCACGGCAGAGCCAGAGTGTGGAGAAACTAGAACACGAACAAGAACTTGAAAGATTGAAAACAGAACTTGAAACTTTGAGAACCCAACGGGCTTTTATTCAAAACGATCTTTTTACTCTTCGCAATAACAATGTAAGCCTCGAAAAGAAACTGCAGCAAGCACAAGAAGTGACTTCTACTGCACCTCAACAGTATTCTACAAACGAAACCTCTCAAGTATCTCATTCTCCTGCAATATTTGAACCAGTGAGTCCTCAAACTGAACAAGTGGAGAAGAAGCGAGCTCGGCCTACCATTCAGGAATCCTTTATGGATGGCTTTTCCATTGCTTTCCCTTCTCCGTTAAAACGGCCTAGGCTCAGTAATGCCAGAAATGCTGAAAATACATCTCCAAAACGCAACAAAAGGCAAAACCGATTGTTGCCCATGGGAAGTTCATCGGAAAAATATTCAAGCAAAGCTCCATCATCACCTCAAGACCATATGGAAGAACTTATTCACGAAAATACCGGTTTGACTCTGGAAGAACTGAGATCAGATGCTATCGAAGGTTGGTCTAAAGCAACGGCCAATCAAGCAATATTGGACTTTATTGATTCAATACTGAGCCACAATATTGTTGGAACTCCTGAGTCTAGTTTTGACTTTCTTAATAGATTTACCTTGAAATTTGCGGAAAACAAGGATCCAGTAGCTATTTCTAGCCTTCTACAGTCATCTCTGCTCTATGCAGAAGTAGAGTCCATGACTGCGGAGGTGATTGTGGAAAGATTTGGCAATGAATGTGTTGCGATATTGGAGAAATGTGCCTCCAACACAGACCGTGGATCGTTACAATTGATTCAGACTGTTCCTATTTTACTTCTCTTTCTTTGTCAGGCAGCAGATTTTGCCCCAGATATTATAGTATGCAAAACAAAAGCTATTGAAGTTCTGCATAGGTTGATTTCAGATACTGCCTCGTCACTTATTGTGCCATCCGATAGCTCGGAGTTTGAGAAGAAAGACGATCAGTCCCTTTCTTTGCAATCAGTTTGTCAAACATATTCGCTTCTCTACGCTTTGGACACCCTTGAGTATTTGGGATCTTACTCAGTTAATTCGTTAACAGAGTTATCAATTTGGGGCGAGATCAGCCATGATACTCTCTGCCAACTTCTGACACCGTCTACTCCCGTGAATATCTTGATCAAAACAACCATGCTTCTAATGACATCTATAACAAATTCCTCTGCTGGGTCACAGAAACGGGATATTGATACCAAATTGACTGCAGATGATGATGTCAAGCAGTATGAAATCCGGAAACAAGTTCATCAGGAGAGTGAATTACTTGACGCATTGGCGAGTTTATTAATCGAAACCATTAAGCCCAGCATATATCCTATATTCAGCAGCATTGAAAATCCTGTTGCTTTTCACTACGTCCCATTCTCGTGGTTCCAAAATTTTACATCTAACACTGGTACTTGGAACACTTCATTCAGTGTTTTTGAATGGTTCAAAAAAGAAGAAACGGCTACTATTCGACTTAAGGGGCTGCATCAAAGTATGAAAAACTTTCTTCAACGTTGCATCATCAAGCTACTCGTGCTGATTTTGTCTAAAAGAGATCCACGACTGCTCACTCAGAATGGCCCTGTTTTATCCTCTGTTATTCACTGTCTATCATCCGAGTTAGACTATGTCTACAGTAGTATCGCTACAATTACCAATGGCTCGCATTTACAGGAAAGCATAGCTCTTATCAGTGATTGTGTTAGGCTACTTCATGCTATGTGGGCCTTGAAACCAGAGACACTTACATTCATAGCTAGACTTCCTGGCAGCTCTTCGCACGACCGTATCGTTTCTCTAGCTCGCATTCATTTTAGTGACCCGCCTTCTACTTTTCACACTACGGATTATGAACATGAAGGCAAAGAAGAGGACGGTTTCCGCTATGAAGATCCAACGTCATCCGGAATTTTCTTTGACTCTGATGTGACACAGAAAGCAAGAGACCTCCTAGAAAATTCAGTCACACTTGAAGAAGCTGAGGATTTATTTGCTTCCATGTCAATTTAGAAAAAAACAACCCCCTCCCATTGTAAAAATATTTATTTAGAATATTTAGAAGCGTCATGAATGTTTAAAATATAATGAATCCTTTTAGGGCACTTTTTTCTTTCTTTTTTTGGTTACACACGTAAAAATACCATGAACAAACTAATATACATAAATAGAAGACATGTTATTGATTAGTTTAAGCAGAAAGACCGTTCTTAAACTTTCTGTCGACAGTCTTGAGATATCTCTGGCGACCAGTGCCAGTGGTGTGTCTTCTCTTGGCCTTCTCACCCCAGTTGTCTGTGAGCAGTTAGTAATGAACTGATAAACTAAAAAGTCATGAAACTTACAAGAACGAGTCTTAGCAGCAGGGTATCCACAGGAAGAGCAGGTATGCTTCTGAACGTGGAAAGAGCGGCGACCACATCTCTTGCAGAGAGTGTGAGTCTTGTTGTGACGCTTACCAAAACTGGAGGTACCCTCTAAAAAAAGGCCATTAGCACTACTACAAGCAAAAAATAATGGAGAGATCTAGGTATGAAACGTTATGGTTGATAGACAAATGGTAGCAATTTAATCGATTAATCACAATAATCAAGTCCAATGTTAGAAGAATTCACTTTTCGTCATTGCACAAATTGCCGAGATATCGAGTAAATCATACAAGTGTTGATACAGAATATGGTCGTCGTAGAAGACAAAAATTTTCGGCCTGTAGGAAGTTCTATCGACAGCCCTTTATTTTTCGCACATTCAACCATAAAACAAATCATATCGATGGTATTTCTCAAGTATAAGATGTTGAGCAGTTCACTTACTAGTCATCTTTTATATGCCGTAAATGTTGTCGGAGACGGTGATGATATTAGCAACAGCTGGGAAAAAGGAAGGACTTTCTTTCACCCCAGCAAGACGGTACGTGGGAAGATTGAAGACCGTCATATAGGGCAAGGGTATTAAGAACTGTACTCAAATAATTGCTAGGCGTATATTTGAGTTTGAATCTCAGGTTTTTCACTCTTGCAACAAAACTGCAAAAAAATTTTCGAAAGATTTCCTAATATCAACCACAGTCACAATATAATCAAATTTAGGGCTCAAATAAATACCCTAATCATGTGACTTTTATTTGACGCGATCAGCATCACGAAAAATGTCGCGTTTAACTAAATTAGACAAACTAAGTAAACCCATTAATTATAACGCGTTTGGAAATCAATTAATTTTTTAAATCGCGACTTTTTCCTGCTGCTTGACTCTTTGGTTTTCTTATTCCAAGTCGCTTATTGTTTCAGGTTCGATTGATACTTACTACATTGACATATATTTGTATTTTCGATAACCGGACTTAAGTACATTAATTATTCCGATAAAGGTTAAGAAGTTTCATTCTACAACGCGCAGGCACTCAAATTTGTTCCTGAGCCAATATGGAATTCCCCACGCATTATCCTCCTTCTTCACCCCCATTATACTCTGACGATGTTTCAAGAGATGAAGAGACTCGGAATTCTCGCACGAGTCTTATTCCCGCTTTCCAACCCTCCTCACCAACTTTTTCTGGTCAAGATGGCCATCTCTGGGCTGACACACTTGAAGATCCTTTTAGCAAAGTCAATAAGCGGGATCCAGTATTAGAACCCAACCTGCAGACGAGTGAGAGTTTTTATCCTGAAGATTTGATGTCATCTCCACCGAGAATGCCATCCCATATATTACGTGACAATAACTCAAAAAGTTTGCCATCTCACTATGGGACTTTGCCGAACAGCGATCTCAGGTATCCCACGCCGGAACCAAGTTCTTCAATTGGTTTAAGATCACCTTCCCCTGCGTCTTGCACTTTTGAAGATCCAGAAGAGGAACAGAATGTTCAAATGCTTCAAGTCAACGGGTTTACGGATCGTGCTACTTACACTGAGTCAAGAAAAAGCGAGTATTTGAATGATTTGAGCATATATCTTGCAGGCAACTCCGAATTTTCCAGTTACATCTCGAAATCTCCTTCAATTATCCGGGTCCCCAGGACTGGAGCCGAAGTTACAGTTGGAAGGTCTTCGCAATCATGCGACTTTGCTCTTTCTAGCAAAAATAAGTTGGTGTCCCGTGTCCATATTTGCATTGCTTATCTCCCGGCTAGTAAAAGAATTTCCTTCACTTGTATTGGCTGGAATGGATGCCGGATCACTGTTCCTGAATATGTTAAAATAACAGAATCCGATTTGGAAAATCGAAGAGACTGTGAGAAGACTGTTAGCTCGAAAAATATTTCAAAGACTCAAACTGATTATATTTTACCAAAAGGACAGCAGATCGATGTAGAGTATGTTCAAGGCATTACAATTGATTTTAGGGGCGAACGCGCTGCTGTTATATTGACCGAATCCGAACGAGAATCTCATTACGAACAAGAGAATGAGCGCATTCCCCTTCAATCTATTCCCGATGACGACGACTTTTTAAAAGTTTCCAAGGAAAAATCGACGACTAAAAAACAAACCTTTTTTTGTTTAGACGTTGGAACAAAGGCTGATACGCCAGATATAATTTCTGATGAAAAAGTCATCCTGAATGCGCTTAAAGCTAAAGGTGCGAAACATGTTGATTTTGCGCACCAAAAGTTAAAATCAGCGTGTCCCAAGCTTGTTGTTCCTGTGAAAGCCTGTCCTACGAGACCTTCCGCAATGCCGGTAAAGTCAGGTAAGCAAGACTCTGTTAAGAAAACTTCCTCTTCTGACAAGTCATTCATTTCCAATTGTGAACGACCTCAAATTTCAGTTTCCAAACTGTCGGAACGTTCTTCTGTTTCGCAAGAGCCCAAAATTTCTATCGAAAAGACTCAAGGATTGAAAAAGATTCCATCTGTTGTTTCTCCTGCTCAGCATCGGCTCCCATTGCCGTCTAGGCCTAATTCTACTTTTCCCTTTCACATGGACAAGCTAAACAAACACAATACTAAAACTGATCCCTCTTCAAAAAAGCGCCGAGTCAGTATCACTATGTTGAATTCCCAAGATCCAAGTTCGAAGCGCGTAGCCAATGAAACTAGAAATGTGACTAAACCATCTACTGCTTCCTTTAATCATAATGCTTCTACGTCTAATCCTAAGCCCGTGGAAAAAGAGATGTATGCACCTGTGCGAGGAATCCATACGACTCATGCTCGAAAAAGCTTACAACCTATCCCTAAGTCTTTTTCTAGTGTCATTGTTCCTAGGAAAGAAGCACCAAATTCAACCCTAATGAGCCCTTCTACTATCTCAACTTCCAATCAGCTAGAAAATGAATTAGCGTTGCTAAATCTTCCACAGATCACAAAATTAATTTGTAATCACCTGGCTTTCTCTCGTCTTAGTTCTACCCCTCTTTCTACACTCCGTAGTTCGAGTCCTACTATTGCTCCAATATCAAAACATCTTTTAAGATACATGTTAGGAGACGGGAAAGCTATTTCATGCGTGGGGGTTATTCACAGGCAAGGTAAAGATGCGGCTGGAAAACCGCTGGAAGAGGAGTATTACTATATGGCTGAGAAAGATATGGATTTGGATCGTAGGGGTATGGTTGAACAGTTGAGAGGTCTTGGAGGTGGCCTTCGGGCTTGTCGCAAAACACACAAGCAATATTTTTGGAAAAAGCCTACCAAGTAAAGTTCAAACAACAAAGGAAGAAAAAGGTACGTTTTGGATTTCCATTTTGTATCCTGTTTTGATTTTACGTTATAGTTCCTTATCTCATTTAAAAAAAACATTTCCTAAAAAGTAATAATACTTTCTCAAATTTAATATATATCAAGTAATAGTTTATCGGCGTTGATAATAATTTTATTATTTATTTTTAAGCAAGCACTGGTTTTTGTAAATATTTTTTTTTATTTCTTTTGACAATAAATATTAAACCAGATTGGCTCAAGTGTTTACATACTCTGATGATTTTTCTAAGGTAGATTTTGCGAAACACTCAATAACTCTGTCGTCCACGATTCCATTGTTTGAAAGATACTTGGTCAGTGCAACAGCCAATTGGACCTGGTCCTTGGTGTCTAAACTAAGAATAGCAGACTGTAGTACTGAACTCATTGTTACACCATGTGTAGCCACAAAAGTATCGTAGTATAGATATGAGAAAAAGCCCATCAGAAATTGACAGTCAAACCTATCAACAATACCACCATGACCCGGAATTGTGTCACCAAAGTCCTTGACTTTGAAAGTTCGCTTAAGACCAGAAGCAAAGAATCCACCAAAGGGCGCAATGAGTGACGCAAATGTGGCAAGTGCAGTAACGTGTAGATATATCGTAGGAAACGTGACGCGATCAGTGTTGAGAACTCCTTGAAGAAATGATGGAACTCTGTGAGGAGAGGAAATAAACACAGGATTTGGAGTACAAGTAAAGTCCGACCAGGCGTGAATTCCAATGTCAGAAATAGGGCAAATGAAGTAGTTGAAGCGGATTAGTAGATTGCATAGCAAAATCCCCATTCCAATGGTACAAATCCACGCGCCAGTGAATCCTTCTACTGTTTTCTTGGGAGAAATCTTGATCAGAGGAGTGCGACCAAAGGTGATACCACAGAGATAAGCAAAAATGTCATTTGTAATGACCAATGCTGCCGGCACGAAAAACCAGAAAATACCGGAAAAAATATTAGTAACAATAAAATTTCCCTGAACAACCACAAGTAATAATGTCATGTGGGTGATGCAGAACTGAGTAAATTGAAATCGATAATGGCTCTTTTCTAGTGACGATACAAAAAAGGTAAAGCCGATTATATACAAGCAGTAGGAAAAAAATCGGTGGTGAATAGCCAAAGGAAGCAGGAGATTATCAACAAGAACGATATGCTTGAAATAATAAATTACAGACTCTCCTTCTAGAAAATAAATTGTTGTAGCAAGAAAGTACCAGTTCAGAGACCGCACCCATGGAAGTTTCTTTTCGCGAGAGGGTTCTGTGGCGAGATTGATCACTTCTTTAAATGCCAAAACTTGGATAAGAGAAACTAAAGCAATGAGCCAGATATGACCAGCGGCAAGAATGGCAAAAAACCCTGCAATCATGACTAGAGTCCATATAGTCCGAACAATGAATGTCTGTTTCTTTTTTTCTCTTTCCTGTGGTTCTGTTAGAGCCAAGAGTAAAAAAATATAATTAGCAGAAAACTTACTGTGATTTTGCTCTCCTGAGCAGAAGTTTCTTGGGATTTAGAAGGCTCTTTAGTGGAATTTATCACTTTCTCAGATTTTACAGCATGCGCTGCTTTTCCTGAGGGACTTGCCATAGTTAACTAAACGTTGATATAAGCTATCGAA
Source organism: Geotrichum macrosporum (assembly GCA_030463045.1). NCBI lineage: Eukaryota > Fungi > Ascomycota > Dipodascomycetes > Dipodascales > Dipodascaceae > Geotrichum > Geotrichum macrosporum. Next base: position 21,939 of record JAKVQY010000158.1, read on the forward strand.
GACGGTTGGGAATATGGGATAAAGAATAATTCTCAAATTCTCAGGAGAGGAAGAGCGTTTGTAGCAACAATTTGAAACCTTAACTCCTGTCAAATGAATTCGGGTATACCGAATGAAAAAAAAATACTGGTATTACTTCAAAAACTAGGATAATTGCAAGTTTTTAAAGCTTTCGGAATACTTTTATAATTGTCCACTGATTGAAAAAAATACAGCAAAATAATTTTTTGTTGAAAAAAAAATTGTATAGCGCAAATGCTAAATATGACTAATATTTTGAATGATTTTACATAACAATATGTAGAAAAGCCTAGGCGTCATGGTTTCACACACAAAACAAAAGTCTTCTCATTTTACAGCTTTTCAGCCTTTGTGAAAGTGGGTCTCTGAAGATTTCAAGAATGACTTTGTTAGAGCTCGAGAAATGTTAGAAGAGAAATTTTGGCAGAGTCTTTTAGGCCCAAAATTGACATTTTGTTGGGACACTTATTCCAAGTTCACATGCAAATATTTTTCTGTTTCACTTTCTTCGATTCCCCCCCTTATTACGAAGTATGATCAGAAAAAAACATGTATGTGGCCTAATATGTTTCTCCACTATAAAAGTTTCAAAAATATTCTAAGTGTCGACAATACTTCAAAAATTCCTTAGTAAGAAAAATCTTGAAACGTTTATAAAAATGCTCCGTGGGAGGCTCGAACTCTCGACCTTCAGATTTCTATTAAATATGAGACTGACGCTCTACCGACTGAGCTAACGAAGCTTCAACTTTGCATGTAAGAATTTGGGTCGGGCTGGATGGTAATAAATTAAAATAAGAAGAACTCCGGCAAAGCACGGGCAAAAACGTAAACCTGCAAAAGTATTGGAAAAGATTGTGCAGAGGAGACTGGCCTACATAACTAAAGATATTCTTCCATCTGAGCAATTCGGTGGAAGAGAAGGGTATTGTGCTACAGATGCTGTATTAGAACTAACACATTATATAAAAACAGAAAAAAATCCAACCACGGCCATGATGATTGACATCCAGGGAGCATTTGATCATGTGAACAAGGAAAAGTTACTTGAAACCATGCAGACATACAACATACCGAGCGCTGCAATAAGATGGACATACCATTTTGTCTCAGAGCGAAAGGCCAATATGATTCTGGAAGGGCTGATGGGAGAACAGAGCGCAGTTGACACAGGGGTCCCTCAAGGGTCACCAATTTCACCACTATTGTTCTTAATATACACTACACCACTATACGACGTTATCAAAAATAATGGAGCGCGGGTCTCGGGTTTCATTGACGACATAACAATATATACAAACGGCAGTTTTAGTGAGAACGCGAAAAAGTTAAGCGCAATACTTAAAAAGTGTTGCGAATGGGCAACTTCACGGTCAACTAAAATAGATTTAGGCGATAAACTTGGTTACATCCACTTTGGCGGGAAGTCCGCAAGCGAAGAAAGAAAGGCAGCAATGTTGGTACTACCAGATGGATCAACGAGAGAGGCACAAAAGGAAGTTAAATTGCTAGGTATAGTACTGGACAGCAATCTCACGTTCAAAACACAATTTGAAGACATGGAAAAAAAGGCGAATCGAGCAATTGGGTTAATTTGGAGACTAGGAGGAGTTAAGCGAGGCATGTCGGGAATGGCAGTTAGGTCATTATATTTGGCGTGTGTGAGGCCACTGATGGAGTACGGGCTAGAAGTTTGGCAACAAAAACTTAATGCAACAAAGCGGCAACAATTCAGCAGTATACAAAATAAAGGGCTAAG
>JAKVQY010000159.1:0-23686 GCA_030463045.1 Geotrichum macrosporum
GGCACTCAATAATTGGAATACGGCAAGAGGGCACTCCAATACAAGGGAGCGTTCCTCATTACATTTTTCACCCTTCCAGTGATTCCAAATTTTGAAGGCGTTTAACTGTTTGAGCCAAATCACATTCTTTTCAACTTCACGATTGCAGCTTTTTGAAACCTGTGAAAAAGAACAAATATCAGGTACTGACAGTTGTATTAAGACATCAGCAACTAACTTGCTCGGTAACGAAAGCAGTCCAGTATTATACACAGAGCCTGCCATTTGCTGAAGCTGTAAATTGCAATGTTTTAAGAGAAAAAAAATAACAGCAGATGATTTAAGCAGTAAATGAGGCCCATTACAGTAGAGCCCGTGATGAACAGATGTAGGTTTGTTCAGGTTTCAACATTCAGAGAATTTGAAAATGTGGTTGCGAGTGCAAAATATATAGTTCATATCTGGAGGTTGGCAGCGCAGTGATCAAAAGTGAGCTTGATATCTTCAGCCGTGCATTTAACGACCCTAAACCATAAATGCTTTTGCCCTGAGACTAGTGTCTGCTTCGTTTTTACACCTTTCTTTTCCATTTGCTCCAGAACGTAAATTTCACCGGTTTCCTTTGGAAATTGATTGTGTCCATTAATTTTCTATTCATTAATTTTTTAGCAAGACTGGTCGCGATTCGAATGGGATCAAACCCGAGGGTATAAGCTTTAAATTAATTGCTGTAGCTTTCCTGGAGTATTCAACGTCTATTTTGGTTTTTTTCCATTCCAGTCTGGCATTTAACATGGGTGGTAACCTCACATTTGAACAGGCCAAAGTAATGGCTCAACGAGTGGTGTACCATACATCCACTTTTGACCCTTCCACTAGACTTCCTTTGGTAGTTATGAATTCTACTGCATTTCCCAGTTCGTCAGAAGATTATACCTCAGAATTGATGGCCAAATTTATTGAGCGACTTCCCGTTACCCCTTATGCTCTTCTGTTTTTTGCCTGTGGTGCTCCAAACAAACCTTCTTGGGCATGGATATCCAAAATGTATGCCATGCTGAGCCGAGATTCCAAGAAACGTGTTGGAAAGGTGTATGTGGTTCATGAAAGTTGGTGGGTTAGAGCAGTTACTGAGATGTTTCGCGGAGTCGTTTCTACAAAGTTTCGACAAAAGATGGTTCATATATCTAGTTTAAGTGATTTGGCCAAGCACATTGACATTACACAAATCAACATCCCGCCCGCTGTTTATGTATACAATCTCCGGGTAGAGAGTAAAATCACTGTTCCGAAACACCACTCACCAATTTTTGGTGTTCCTCTGCACAGGAATGGAGATAAAGTAATATATCCAGACATGTGGGAGGAATGCTGTCAATACTTGAGGACTACCGGAACCACTACTAGAAGCATTTTCCAACTAGATGAATATAACGAGATATCCATGGTATTGCGGGATGGCTATGACAGAGGCCAACTCTTGAACTTGGGAAACTACGGCCCTCATCATGCTGCTGCAGTAATCAAGCTATATCTCCAGGGGCTTCCTAATCCTATTTTGCCGATTCGCTATATTCCAACTCCTATCCAGAATACGGGAGATTATTGCGTACAGGTTTACCAGTCCCTGCCCTATGTTACCCAAAAGTTTTTATACGACTTGATGCCTATATTCATTAGAGCTATCAAGAATAGTGCCCAGACAGGCCACACCCCGGAAAGAATCGCATCATGTATGGCTCCAAGTTTTATTGGGAGATATTCCGCTATAGAGAACAATACGTCCTTGGCCATCCAATACACGAAAAACCTCATTAATTTCTGGTCTGAGGTTGGCAATTGCGTTTCTAAATATTCAGATGAAACTTCTCAATCTCAATCGACTCTTACACCAGCGTCAAAAGCCTCAGACAGGTCTCCATCCACGTTACGCGTTATCAGGTCCGGAAATTCTGTCAGCGGAGATCCAATTGAATCCGAGAGCATAGGGGATCAATCTCTTGCTTCCAGTTACAAGAGTTTTACAAAAGAAGGTCTTTCATCATCGGATTATACAGAGATGGCGCCACCACCACCTCCCAAGCTCCGAAAAACTGCATCCACCATTGTTAGGTCCGCTGTTTTTACCGATGATGCACCGCCCGGTCACCGCCTGTTTCCAAGTCGCACGTTTTCTGAAACCCTTGGTCGAAGCTCTGAACTTCGCCCCTCATTATCGACAAAACGTGGACGAATGGTCTCAGAGTTGGCCAAGTTATATGAGAAACAGGACGCTCATGCCACGCACCTAGCCATGAACAAAACCGCAGCCAATTGATTTTCGCAAGTCATTCAGTCGTCCGTTTCAGAATTACTTACCTACAATCAAGGCTTTAATACCAATGTAGTAGTACAAAATAGTTATTTATTTAATCTCAGCACAAAACCTCTTTAGTTTGACGAAAATCTTCCGAAAACCTTCATTGAAAAACAGATGGAATCAGTAGACGTACTACACTACAGTTTACTTATCCAGCCCCAAAACCTGCCAAAAGGTATTTCAAGGGAGTTTCAATTGGCAATTGCGATAATAAACGAGAAACTGCCAATGAGCTGCTGAGGTGTTGACCAAGCTCGACTTGGTCTGAGCCGACTCAAACATCTCATTGAGCGGTTCAGGACCCGCAATACTAAACGGGCCGCTTCAACTATTAATGCGGACGAATCCTCAATGATTACAAGATTTTGCTTTGGAATGACCGAATCATCCTTATCAAGGTGGTTCCCTATGACTTTAGCTGCTTCAATGAGGCTTCTAGACTATGCCAGGCAGCTCGGCCAGCCACACCGTACTACTGTAAACCAGCTGATTGCTGGCCAATTGCTGGATCCCACTTCTCGAAAAGGTCTTGATTATTGAGACTTTTCAATCGTTAAGAGGAGGTTTCGTTGTGAGAACTGTTTGAAAATGATCAAGAAAAACCAAACATACAGAGTGTCGGGCAGTCCGATGGCACGGGTAAAACACAGGCCCGAGTAACAATATTTAACTCGGTTTTTTTGGTTAAATTTGCACATGAAATGGAGCCACAAAGTGCCACTGTGGCGCAAAACAAATAACCCCTACCCTTTGAAAATGGCCTCGTTTCGATCGCATCATAGGCAGCCCTTAAGAATAAATCAGCCAATCACAGCAGCACCCTCTCAAACTGTATAATCACGTGATATGAGAAGCTAGTTTACCCTGCGCTATCTCCAGTGTGTCATAGCCGCAACCAGGTACAAAACGGGAAATTATTGATACATCGGCGTTTTCCACCACGACGGTGACATTGCGATTGTGATTCCGCAATCGCCTTTGGCGGTTTTACCACCCACATACTAATAATAATCCTCCATAGTAGCCAAACGAAACTAAAATTTCTATGTGAAAAATTTTCAACCAAATACACCGGTATGACTCTTGTAGGGAACAAGGCAACGTTGACAAAAAAAAAGTATATAAACTTACTAATTCCCTGTCAAATTCCTTTCCTTTTCCTTTCTCAACCCCTTCACCCCATTTTTACAAAGAACCCCCACTCCATCATCCCTTCTCCCCCATTTATTTCATACACAATTAACAATGGTTTTATCATCTGTTCTCGGTTTCCCCCGTATTGGTGCTCAGCGTGAGCTCAAGAAGATCACTGAAGCCTACTGGGGCGGTAAGGCTACCGTTGATGAGCTTATCCAGACTGGTAAGGACCTCCGGGCCCACAACTGGAAGCTCCAGAAGGCCGCTGGCGTCGACATTATTGCCTCCAATGACTTTTCTTTCTACGATCAGGTTCTCGATTTATCTCTTTTGTTTAATGTTATTCCTGAGAGATACAGCAAGTACAACCTCCCTACTATTGACACTCTTTTTGCTATGGGCCGTGGTCTGCAGCGCCCTGCTTCTGAATCTTCTCCTGCTGTTGACGTCCCCGCCCTCGAGATGGTCAAGTGGTTTGACTCCAATTACCACTACGTTCGTCCTACTTTCTCCCACTCTACTCAATTCAAATTGAATGGCCAGAAGCCTGTTGATGAGTACCTTGAGGCCAAGAACCTTGGCGTAGAGACTCGCCCCGTTTTGGTTGGTCCCATCTCTTACCTTTTCCTCGGAAAGGCTGACAAGGATTCCCTTGATCTCGAACTCATTTCTCTCCTCCCTAATCTTCTCAAGGTTTACGCTGAAATTCTTGCCAAGCTTCATGCCGCCGGTGCTCAGTCTGTTCAGATTGATGAGCCTGTTCTTGTTCTGGATCTTCCTGCTGAGTACAAGTCTGCCTTTAAGACTGCCTACGAGTTCTTTGCTTCCCAGTCTGGTCTTCCCAAGATTTTGATTGCTTCTTACTTTGGCGATGCTCGTCCCAATCTTGACGCTATCAAGGGTCTTCCTGTCGCTGGTTTCCACTATGATTTTGTTCGCGTTTCTGAGCAGCTTGATGACGCTATCGAGGCTTTGACTGCTGAGCAGATTCTCTCCGTCGGTGTTGTTGATGGTCGTAACATTTGGAAGACTGACCTCTCCAAGGCCATTAAGCTTGTTGAGGCTGCCAAGGCCAAGCTTGGTGCCGACAGAGTCATTGTTGCCACCTCTTCCTCTCTACTTCACACTCCTGTCGACCTTGACAATGAAAAGAAGATTGATTCTGAAATTAAGGATTGGTTTTCTTTTGCTACCCAGAAGCTTGTTGAGGTTGCCACCATTGCCAAGGCTGTTACTGAGGGCTCTGCTTCTGTTGCTGATGCCCTTGCTGCTAACGCCAAGAGCATTGCAACCCGTGCTGCTTCTAAGATCACTGTTGATCGTGCTGTTAGAGAAAGACTTTCTGCTGTCACTGAGAGCGACTCCAAGAGAAAGGCTGCTTTCCCTGAACGTCTTGCTGCTCAAAAGTCTTTGAACCTTCCTCTCTTCCCTACTACCACTATTGGTTCTTTCCCTCAGACCAAGGAGATCCGTATCAACAGGAACAAGTTCACCAAGGGCGAGATCACTGCCGAGGAGTACGAGAAGTTTATTGAGAAGGAGATTCAGGAGGTTGTCAAGTTCCAAGAGGAAGTTGGTCTTGACGTTTTTGTTCACGGTGAGCCCGAGAGAAACGACATGGTTCAGTACTTTGGTGAGAGATTGAAGGGCTTTGCTTTTACCACCAACGGTTGGGTTCAATCCTACGGATCCAGATACGTTCGTCCTCCTATCATTGTCGGTGACGTTTCTCGTCCCGCTCCTATGACCGTCAAGGAGTCTCAGTACGCCCAGTCTATTACTCAAAAGCCCATGAAGGGTATGCTTACTGGTCCTGTCACCATTCTCAGATGGTCTTTCCCCAGAGATGACATTTCTGCCAAGGATCAGTCCCTGCAGCTTGCTCTTGCTCTCCGTGACGAGGTCAATGATCTCGAGAAGGCTAACGTCAAGGTCATTCAGGTTGATGAGCCTGCCATTCGTGAAGGTCTTCCTCTCCGTGCTGGCAAGGAGCGTGATGACTATGTTCAGTGGGCTCCTTTGTCTTTCCGTCTTGCCACCTCTGGTGTCGACAATGATACCCAGATTCACTCTCACTTCTGTTACTCTGATCTTGACCCTGCTCACATCAAGGCTCTTGATGCTGATGTTGTTTCTATCGAGTTCTCAAAGAAGGACGATTCAAAGTATATTCAGGAGTTTTCCAACTACCCCAACCACATTGGTCTTGGTCTCTTTGACATTCACTCTCCTCGTGTTCCTCCCCAGGACGAGTTTGAGAGCCGCATCAACGACATTCTCAAGGTTTACCCCAAGGAGAACCTCTGGATCAACCCTGACTGTGGTCTCAAGACCCGTAAGTGGGACGAGACCAAGAAGCAGCTCACCAACATGGTCAATGCCGCTAAGATTTACCGTGCCAAGTTTTAAGATGCTACAACGCATCTAATCATTCAACATGATATTCCTCAGTCAACCTGAGGAATTGTCCCCTCCATCCAAGCTTTTTTCCCGGCTTTGTATATTTATTTGTTTTCTGTTTTTGCTTTTCAGTTTTCATTTGGGATTTCAACATTTCTATTTTTCGAGAAGGGGTTCTTAGGAAAAAACGAATGTGTGTTTCAACAACGATGCTAGTCATCATCTTATGATCTTATTTAGTTTACGATTGGTAGTTAATGACAATCTCCTCAACGGAGTTTTAATACGAAGAATTACACTTGTAATAAAAAGTAGTTGATATTTTTGTCTATCGAGGATGTAGTGGCTTTCGCCGCTTTTTGGCTGACGTTGCAGCTGCTGCTTGGTTGTTTAAGGCAGCTTTAGCTTTAAGGTCTGTTGATGATGGAGACGCCGACAACGCAGCAGCTGCGGATGAGGTGACGGCTGGAGTGAGACCGCCCAATGCAGCTTGAGAAGACCCCGTAGCTCCAGCAGGTCCAGCAACAGCAGGTCCGGCACCTCCTGCTGTAGAACTGCCTACTCCCCCAGCTCCAGTCGAAGCTGAAGCGTTTGCAGCCACTGTCACTGGATCATCAATGTAAACCGTTGACGAATTTGACACTGAATATGATAATGCTCGGTCAATGTTGTAAAATGCCTGGCGTTCAGCTGCGACTGTCATGGGAATTCCACCTGCTCCTGTATTAGTACCGCCAACCCCACCCGGTCCTCCAGTAGACTGGGCTCCAGGCGTATTACTAGCACCAGTGCTAAGAGGAGTTACAGCAGCAGAAGATCTACCCTGTAAACCTCCAGCAGCAGGCCTTGTTGGTGCAGATGTTCCACCACTACTGGTAGTAGTGTTATTATTGCTGTTATTACTACTGCTGTTGCTGTTTGTATTGCTGCCCGCTGTGAATGATATCGGGTTATTGTCATTCTTGTAGTAATATCCTTGAGAAGGTGAAAACCCTGGTAATGACGCTGCTTTAGCCAAAGCCTTGTTGAGAGAGAGAGCCGTTGACAAAAGCCTCGAAGTTACTACTGAATAAACCGAAGGTGCCATGTATATGTTTTCACCAATCACAAAATATGTCGCCAATGGTCGTACTTCTTGTTGTGAAAGTCTTGTTTGTTTCCGAATGATCCAGAGATCCGGTTCTCTAGATATAGCCACCACAAACTCTATACCACGCATATTTCGAAGTTCCTTGTAAAAGTCGGCTGGAGTTCTATTATGCTGAAGGGCCTCATTGAATTGAGACTGCATCTTGAGTACTTGATTATTGGAACTTCGGTCGAAAAACGGGGACTGTGAGAAATATTCAAGAACATTATCTGTGCGAAGCCCAAACATTTGAATCCATTCAGGAGACCGCCATTGCATCTCATCCAAAGGCTCCCCCTCCATTTTAGTGGTGTTTATATATGTTGTCGTAGTTGTCGTGAAAAATAAAAAGAGTTCGGTCTTGATTCAAAAATGTTTATCGCGAATTTCTCTATAGCCGGTTTGGAGGGAGAAGTGAGTATAATGGTTTTGGGACTTTGAAATAATAATTCCATTCTGAAATATACTCCCGTATACTAATATCTACCTCAAGATGCTTTATCAATTTTATCATTAAAAAAGTCAGTATAAAACCGTATGGTAATTAACTCATGCTACAGCTCTTATTTCCTGGTACACGCAATCCGGAAAGTTACCTGTAAGGTCTTTATGAAATTTGTCCTTGTGTGCATCAAATAGCTGATGTAGACCCTCCACGTATAATCCGTGATAGTGTGATACTTGGGCTTCTGTGGGCTTTTCGATTTTAGGGATATCTATGGGATGGCCCACAACAATATTTATAGGCCTGCGGTACGGAATAATACCAAAATCATAGTTGAAGATTCCCCGCGCATGAAGTAGAGGAAGTGTGAAGCCAATCTTATTCTTCACGTATGTTTGAACTTTGAATAGGATAGAATTAGGATCACTGCGAACCTGGTCGTAGACGTCGTTTTCGCCAAACCCAAGAACAGGGACCAAACTTGTATTTTCAATTGACATTGCAAGCTTGACGAATCCTTTGCGTTTGTTGACAACCAAGTCCATGGTTCCAGGTCGCGCCAGTAGAGACTCCTGTGTGCCACCTAGCACAATGCAAATTGATTGGCCTTTATTCAGCAGGGCAGTACAACTGCGACGAGAAACAGAGGCCAGACCAAGCGATAAAAGATACTCTCTAAAAAGAGGAACTTGAAATTGGTTAATGAGAGTGAGCGTGCTTACCCGGATCCCTGGAAAAAGCTTTGACCAGTTTGCGCCCTCAGTAGCAATTCCGCCAATCGCTCCCATACCAATAATGCCATGTGGGTGGTAACCAAAAATGTACTGCCTTCCCTTGCGCTCATACTCCGGCTCTGTGTCTCGAGTGGGAAATGGAAGAAAGCTCAAAAGCCAAAAGAAGACTTGTCTCAAGAAAATACGGATTCCAAAAGCCCCCATTAATTCTGGCCGCGCAAATTCTTGTGAGTCTTGAATGATTTTATAATCATTAGACGTAGTTGTGTCACTGTGATCTGTTTCTGTGTTTCCTTCGGCCTCAGATTCTGAACCTTGATATACATTAGATGATATGGTACTGTTCGACTCATCTGAGCTGTCCAAATCTAACGGGTCTTTTGAATCGTCCATTTCAACTACTCGTGTGCTCACATTTCTTTTCAGACGAGGACTTTTGAGAATTGGCTTGGAACCCTTATTTTTGACCACAAAAGTCGGCTCCAAGTCTACAGTCTTGTGTAAAGTCAGAGGAAAGTATGCTGCAAAATAAGTCCATAGAATAGAGGATTTGAGAAACTTGGAGGTCCGCGTCGCAGCAGCTCCGTTATTAGCACTATTGTCGAACATTAAGTAAATCTAGGGCGGAAGTTAGACAAATAAAGGACAGAAGTTTTGAATAAAACATACACCGTAGATGAAAAGAAAGGGCCAAAAGGGTGGAAATGCGCAACACAGAAGAAATACACACAATAATATGGGGATAGTGAAAACATGCCAGGCCACTGCTAGAGTCTGTAGCCGCCTGTGTAGCGGCAATTTGAGAGGAGCGAAAGATATATGCATGCTTGAACAGACTATGAACTCAAAAAATAAGAGTGTTGACTAGCAACTTTGGGTGAGAAAAAGAGGTGAAAAGAAAGAAAGCTTTCTTTTATTATTTTAATTTTGGGTTGGCCGGCAAGGCTATTCCATATTTGAAGCAGGCATAATTGAAAACGCGCTTCTTTGGGGGCACCCAGCCCAATGGGACACAATTTTGGAGACTAGTCAAGACAAGTTGATATTGAGAATTAGCATGAAAAACCGTGTTTTCTGTTGAATTTCAATGACGCATATATATATATATATGTATATATATATCTTGACTTCCCATATACGATCGACGTCTGATGGGATCTACAGGTCGTCAGTTAGTTATATTCCGTCCCGTATTCCTCTCAAGGTGCGAGCTTGCAATAGAAACACTTGTTCATTACCGTCAGAAAAAGCCCAACGTTATCTAGTGCCATATTTGGTGATTTCATGGCTGCTGAACAAATGCCCGAATTAATGCGTTGGGGTTCAATGACAAAGGGTATCTCCAAGTCTAGGCTGAATGCATTTTTAACAATTGTATACCATTGTAAATCAATACTTAAATACAAAAGGCTTTCATCATACCGGGCCATTTGATTCAGTTAAATTAAATCATAGTGTATAGTCCCTGTACAATTTATATTGCCACCTCCCCGTCAGCTATGCTCTTGAAAGAGGCCCATATATCTGGTCAAAAAAACCTCCTACCCTAACCCTATGGGTTTGGGCAATATGCGGCTTGGGCGATAGTGAAAAAAAATTGACCTCCAACCAGAATCACGGAACAATAACGAAACTAGCGACTTTTACTACCTAGAAGCCACCAACCCGCTGTGTAAGGTAAGAAGGGCAGAAAGGTTTTCAGCAGAAGTTATATAATATTTATACTAACGTTTGCATTTAGAAGTTATGATTAGAACTCGTTGTTTAGTGCAGAACTCCAAGTTCTTCGCAACTCGCTTAGCTAGCCGAAGCAATACTATTGCTTCCAGCTGTAGTCTAAGAGAATATAGCACACAGAAGACCGATGGCAAAGTCAGCTTGATGTCATTTCTTCGCACTACTATTGGACTTGATCCTCCTCTTCCACCTGATTATCCTACGCCAGAGAATCGATTTCACTTATGGGAGAATTCTCCGTCTGAAGAACTCAGACAACGAGCTGCATTCATTAAGTCTCGAGCAAAGTGTCCAGTCACTGGAAATAATATTGCATTCACATGCCCAAAGTCAGGTATTCCTACACATCACTCCAAAGAAGCCTGGGAACAAGACTTGGACTATCAAAATGGAAAGTGGGAATTGCTAAAGAAGGCCAATATTTACGAACACGATCTTAGAAGTGGACGCGAGTTTCCTGAGTTTGATTTTCCTGGTGTCCAGATGCGTGATGCTATGGTCAATTACATGAACTGGGACACATTTTTCTACACCAGAGAGTTTTTCTCTATGGATAGTGAGTTCAACTTGGCCGCAGTGACTAAGATGCTGACTTACCCTGTTACTATGGCCTCTATTCTTGACGAGTACTCACCCTACCAGCTACAGCCCAAAGGCCCTATGACATTGGAGGGTCTAAAGTCGCTTGCAGCTCTGCGATATACTCTTTATCCCAAGGATCGTAACAAGACTTGGCAGGATCGTCCCGCCAGATTTTTCATTCTTGGTGCTCGATCTGAGTCGCAGTTGCCTGCTCATGTATGGAAGCAGCTTTCCTACCTGCTGCAGTTTACCGAGTTCGAGTTGGTGTTTATTGGGCCTGAATCTTACTTTGACCGTTCACGGAATCATTATGTGACAAGCGACCAGAAGATTTCACATCGTATCGACAATCGCATGATTTTTACTTATTACACCAACTACTTCCACGTTCTCCACGAAGCACAGGACTTGTTTCCATATGATCCTTATCAGGATTGCTTCTTTCTGTTTCACCCCGGCTTGGGTGCTCCTGAAGCAATGGATCAGTGGGAGAAATCCGTTCCTGGTTTGTTAGAAAGCAAATGTCCTGTGTTTGTTACTGGATTCCACGAGAGTGATTCTAATCGTGACTGGGAATGGCTGACGAGCAAGTTTGGTGACGAAATGGATGTCCTTATGCAGCCTACGGAAAACATTTTCAAGTCACTAAAGTGGGAACTGAATGATCTGGATCCTTCCGAGGTTTATCAGTTTAATCAGCAAATGTTTGCATTCCGCGGTAAGAGATACCATGCTATTCTTCACTAACCTAAAAAAGTACGACTTCTGTATATACGAATAACATAGACCTTAATGTCAAATATTTTCTCCATGATGCTGTAAATCTCTTAAGAGTTTGCCAATATTGAGAAGAAATCCAATTTACAGGGTTAGGGCTTATTTGGGTCACTATTCTCAACATCTTACTCCCGCTTGAGCTTTGTACCTTCCCGTAATTTCCTATTCGTTGATTGATTAGACCAAGGGAGACATTTTTATCACAATGAGACAGACATTAATTGCATTCAGAACTCCTTTGATTAGATTTCTCGGTAAGAGAAAGGATATCGGTAAGTGCGCAATAATATCTCTGCTTTATTCATCTCATTGACAGGAAACGAAAAATAGGTCATATCGACCACACTCCTAAACCACACCCTCAGTCGCCATCACACTCGCTTCCAGAGTCATTCCTAGCGTCTCATAAGCAAAAGTTGCCGTCTTTCTCGTCATCTGCTGTCGCTGGCAAGAAGCCCTCGTCACCTGTAACTCCTAAAGATGGAGAACTGTTTTCAGTCACTGAGCTTCCCGCGCGGTTCAAATTCCGATCGCTGTCCGAGCTGGAAATTGATAACATCAACAATGGTGGTTCAGAAGTTGTCTTTTCTTAGATATCTACATCTATGAGCTACACTGAAATCTTTAAGTACTTCCAGTAGTGAGATATATATAAAAAAAATGGTTACTGGATCCTCATCATCTGCTACTGTATTAACTATCAAGTAGTATTAAAAGAAACCTTCTGACCTTGCAAGCCTCTACTTTTCAGAAATTCAGCAGTCTGTCTTAGAGGCAAGAACTTAGCTTGAAGCTTTGAATTATTCATTTCGTAATTTTGGCATCGGAGCAAATGTTATCAAGTGTTGCACGTGACATTACCCTACCCATCTATTGATATTTCTTGAAATCTACCACCATCCAGAGCCAAAACGCTTTCCTCACGCACCCTTCATCAGCCTTCATTTGCCTCCACTCTTTATTTTCACTTCTTTCCCCCATATTTTCTGTCAATTATATACATTAAGCACTATGGATCACAATCCTGTTAACTGGGGTCGTCCCCGCAATGACATCTATGGAGAATACGACTACAAAATTCACAATGCCGGCAATCAACACGACGCCAACTCTATGATGATGCCCAAAGTCAACACTCAGTCGCCTATTGTTACGGGTACCAGTGTTATCTCTATTAAATTTAATAAAGGTGTAATCATTGCTGCTGATAACCTGGGTAAGTTTCTGTCGAGTTTTGAAAGAGGATTTCTGGTGGCGATTTTTCTCTAACCTTATGAACAATTAGCATCGTACGGATCGTTGGCCAGATTCACTGATCAAGAGAGACTATTTAAGGTTGGAAAAGATACTGTAATTGGTGTTGGTGGTGATATTTCCGATTTGCAGTATCTTGAGAGACTCCTTGAACAGCTAGAGTATGTGAATGTTATTTCATGGGCCGTCAATCAATGCTAACCTGTGGTAGAATTAATGAGAATTACGAAGCTGATGGCAGCTCTTTAAAACCTTCCAATGTTTTTCAGTATCTTTCTAACGTGTTTTACAACCGACGATCCAAAATGGACCCGTTATGGAACGCGGTGATTGTAGGCGGAGTCGAGAATGGCAAACCGTAAGTATTTCGCATGGTTTGGGGAATAATTGATACTAACTGGTGTTTCATAGTTTCCTGTCCTTTGTTGATTTGCGCGGAGTGACATATTCCTCGCCTGTACTGTCTACTGGCTTTGGTGCATACCTTGCTACCCCTCTACTCCGCAAGCTGGTTGATTCCGAAGAAGATGCGGCCAATGTAACTGAAGCTCAAGCCCGTGCAGCTATTGATGAGTGTATGAAGGTATTGTTTTACCGTGATGCACGAAGTTTGGACAAATACAGCGTCGCTACTATTACTGAGGGTAATGTTCGGATAGAGAAGGACGTCAAGTGTGAAAACATGAGCTGGCGCTTTGCAGACCAGATCCGTGGCTACGGAACTCAGCGGGAGTAGAAAATTTTATTACACTTGGTCTCTAGAAAACAAAGTAAATAAAGATATTGTAATGGCATTATTTCACACAATAGACCTAGGGGTTGGTAGCAAATTTAGTAGCCTGGCTCATTAAGTTGTCACTGGCTTTCAGCATCTGCAATTGTGCGAGATTCGCAAACTAATTAAATTGGTATAGTTCAAGTCAGACTTCAAATTCCACGGTCTTCAACCTCAAACTGTAGATACCTGCGTGCATCTTAGGTAATGACTTCTAGAATATATTTGCACATGGAAGAACTTAAAAACAGTCCGTCCAGTCTTCTCGTTGAATTGCCCGCCAGGAAGAAGAAAAGATAAAAGTAGAGTGCAGACTACAAAATCATGACGAAGACAAAATGAAGGAAAATCAGGCTCAACAGAAATATTTGGACATTAGTGAAGTTTCAAATATAGTCGTTTGCGGGAAGCCAGTATCCCCAGAAGAGTCAAGTTCGTTCTTCATCTTCTAAGCTAAACTACCTGACAGGTTTGAAATACCGCCATAATATAGAAATATTCCTTTTTGTAATTTCCTCCAAGCGGCGTATGCTACTAGTCCCTCCTGGGACGCTCTTCTGTATTGTTTTCTCTGCGTCCCGAGGACGTTTTTTTTTTAATTTCAAACCCAAAAGTATCTCAACCAAAGAAAACCTTCTTTAGTTCGACGCTTTCATTCCGGAATTCCCTGTCATTGAACTGTATACAGTTTTCGTCATCATACGTTCGTGAGGTAGAAATAATCAGATCTTTTATTTTTAAAAGAGTATACTGAAATGCAAATACCATCTCTCCCTCCTTGTGCGGGGCATCCGTCAGCTTCCCCTGCAGCCTCAACAATTTCTAATACCATGTCTGCCCCCGACCTCCAGTCTCAAGGGAATTCAACAGCCAGTGCCTGCTCCGACTATAATATTGCAATGAGTCGTAAGCGAAGCATTCCCACTAATAGCATTAGCTCGAGACGTGACAGTCGCGATTCGCGTCAGATCCGGTCGGTGTCTCCTTCTTCGTCGTCTCAAGAACCTGATCAATGCCGGCTCCACAGGCCCTCTCGAGAACCTAGATATTCCTTGTCTCGCTCTTCATCTCCTGTATTGTCAAGCAGGGACCGAGGTCACATATTGGCAAGTACACGGCCAAGTTTTGAAGAGGCTTTCCAAGTTATTGTTTTGGTATGTTGAACTTGCTTGAGGTCAGGTTTCTTTTTCTAATTAAAATTATTTAGGGGTCGTCTGGTGGTGCTCTGGACCGACACAACTCGGCGTATCTTGTCAAATCTGCACAGACAGAATGGAAACCGAACTGCTTACTGGCTATTGATGGGGGCTGTCTAGCATCAGGCATTTTAGACATCCTTGAAAATCAAATGCTCCTTCCCAAAAATGGAGAGGAGCCTGGAAAATTAAAAGACCAACTGTATTCCAATTTTTTCAGTACTCAGAAAGCACATAGACAGATTCAAATTCCTCCGCGACCTAGTCTGATCTTCCCACCAGAAGCTCTGCCTCACGACCTTCCTTTGGAAAACACCTGGCACATAGTCAACAATTTACTTGCAACAGTATGTGTTACACACGCCCATTTAGATCATATTGCCGGACTCGTTATAAACTCTGGTAACTTTAACATCTTCAAGCCTAAAACCGTCGCTGGCCTCAAGTTCACTATAGATTCTTTACTTGCGCACATTTTCAATGGTGTAGTCTGGCCAAACCTCACGAACGAAGGTACTGATCCTGTGGGGTTAATCACACTTGCTAGACTAAAAGGAGCTAAGCACGCTCATGGCCAACAGCAAACTCGTTTTTGTGAAAAGTCCTTGCGATACGCAAAAAGCGGACTGGCTGCAAATCTAACCGTACTTCCATTTGCGGTGTCTCACGGTACTGCATGCCAAGTTCAAGCTCGACGGCGGTCTTCAGTAGCATCGACTGGATCAACCGTTTCGAATCTTTCCTCATCTGGTCCAGCAACCCCTATATATCAGTCCTCCCTACCGTCTTGTTCATCTCATCCCTCTTCACACTCGTCATCAACATATCAATCTACAGCTTATTTCATAACAGACACCATTACCAGTAAATCGCTGCTGATTTGGGGTGATGTTGAGCCAGATTCTGTTTCTGCGTACCCTCGGAATTCTGCGGTTTGGACCCATGCTGCGTATCTCTTTAAGGCATCTAGGCTAGCTGCTGTATTTATTGAATGTTCTTACAACTCGCCACACGAAGACTCACTTTTATTTGGTCATTTCACACCAGTACATCTCGTGCGAGAACTTACATTTCTGGCTTCTCTCTGTGGAGAAAGAAATAAATTAGAAAGGCTGCCTATTGTTATCACACATGTTAAAGATGAGGACCCGCTTTTGCTGAAACCTCCAGTTTTCACTCAAGACAGCCAGGTTAAAGACGAAGATCTGAGTAGTAGAACCAATGTGACTAATAATTTGCATTCCCCATCATATTTGATTCTCAAAGAACTCAAAATCTTGGCCAAAGCAGCAAACTTGGCTTGTACATTTCAAATTGCCATTGCAGGTCATTCCTTTACATTTTAGCAGACCTCTTGCAGTATTTTGAATATTGTCCTTATACTTGCCACTTATTTATTTTGCTACTTTGCTTCTATTGTGTTTGAAATTCTCTTTTTTTTCTTTCTCTGTATTATATCAATTAATGTAAATCTGGGACTACACTATGGCAAAATTCTCTGTGTTGATAAAAAGATCTTTCTTGAACGGCAAAGACTTACTTTCGTCATCTGCAGAAACTACGTCGAGAACATCAACCTGACCAAAGCTTGTCAATGGTTGATTGACGGAAAACTCTACTATCATTGGGAAAAAATCATCTTCAGAAGATGCGTCTGCAGTCCACTCGAAAGACCCACTGGCAGAATCTGTACCAGGTAAAATTTCAGGAATCACCCATTCCAGACCATCATCGTACTGGTTCCATGTCTGATCAGTGCTTGAAACAGTCACATCTCCGGATGTCAATGGGATCTTGACAACAACATTCTCAAGCTGCTCTTCGTAAGAGTCCTTCAACTCATATTCTACTATGCCGTTCAATTGACTGCCGTCGTCTGAGGTTACGAACCAACAATGAAATTCGAGCGGTACTAGAGAGGAATCATCAGCCTTGCCATTCAACTGCCAACGCAGAACACTAAGCTGCTGATTATTGGCTGGGAAAGATCGACGGCTATCTTTCAAGCGAATCACCTTTTCTTTCAAAAATATGGCTTTGTCAACATTGGGATGGATTCGGTATTGGCCAGTGGCTCCATCAGCAGACACAAGGATATGAATATTAGTCAATTCAGGATCGGCAATTCTCAGCTGCAGGCTACCTTTAACTTCTGAACTCTTGATGGCACCCATACGCTCAACAACCGCGCTGATCTCTTCCTTGATTGCAATGTGAATACCGTCATTAGAAATCTCAAACGTTCGTTGAGAGCTCGAGACAGCTTGTGATGATGTAGATGAAGTTTGGGGTTTAGAAAGGGTGCTTGAGCCGCCCCCAATATCGGCAGAGTTCTCTATGAGAAGTGCGGTCTCAGAATCACCCAGGCTACCACGCAAGGTATGCAATGCGCCAGTCTTTTTCTTGCCCAGTTGCAGACCCTTACCGCGCAATGGAGTGCTTCGAGGCTTCGGCTTCTCATCGATATCATAAGTAGTTTCTGAAGCAGCGGAATGCGAGGCACTGCCAAAAGACGACCCAGAATTCAAAGAAGGCATAGGTCGGGGGATACTACCAGGCCCATGACCAGAGAAACCAGGACGCTTGGCCAACTCCTTACGATTAAGCTCAAGCTGTTTGGCACGTAGTTTGCGCTCCTCTGCAGCTTCAAGTTCTTTGTTTCGCTCAATAATTTCGTGAATTTTCTCTTCATGACTCTCCATCTCAAGGAAAGTTTTGACCTGTGAGAGTGTCAGGTTCTCTCGGTACCCCAGGGAAATTACTTCGTCGAAGGCAGACAAGATCTCGAAACTATTCGCAAGGATCTCACGTTCGTCAGCTTGGCGCACAATTGTTGATACAATCTGACCAAGTAAATGAAGACTGTCAATATCTTGAAGGATATTGGACTGCAAGTTTGTGATCAAGACAAGATAGAGTTCTTCAATAGGTTGGTACACATAGCGCACATTGTCGTCTTCTACTGTAGTGTGCTGAGTGCCAGTACTGGTCAACTTGGGGAAACTGGCGAGCAAAGCCGTAATTCGATCCTTTGGTAATTCACGAAACTGTCTGGTCACAATGGTCTTTCCACCACGGGTGCACAATGAGGCTGCTAGAACGACCTATTAAAAGTTAGAATAAAGCTTTCATCCCGTTGATCCTTAAGCATACCATTGTTTCTTCTAATGTCGGGAGTTGTAGAAGTTCAGTCTAGGCGGCTATACACCTGAAAATAAAGTCACCTTTCGATAGCGACTTAGTATTAAGAAGAGGAGGTTGCTGTGCAGTAACCAGTGACTTGGTGAAGTTTGATGCTGTAAATGAATACACGTAGCACATCAACGGCGGTGGTATTTTGGTGGCATTTTCAGCTCCCAGCCATTTAGTGAGTAGATTTGAGAATGACATAATGTAATAAATGGAGTATGACAAATGATGTGTAATAAATGGACTTGCGCAACTACGTAAATAGCCTAACAATTAATTTTCTTTAGTACTAACTTCCTCGCCGCGCTTTCCTTGTAATCCTGCCTTACAGTTCACGGTATCCCAAACAAGTCGGCATACGCATAAACGTCTATGTAAAACGAGTTCAGACTAACGATGTCAACGTCGGATTATGAGGCCTACAAGCAGGCCAAGCACCAGATTGTTCAACTGGAAGCCGAGATGGCTGAGTTTCGGGCATCGTCGCGTGAACTGGAACGGGAACTGGAACTCGAGCTTGAAGAGTCAGAAGAACGTCATAAGAATTCGCAGCATATGATAAACTCATTAATGATGGAACTGGACCAATTTAAGGTAAGTCGATGTGATCCCACCTCTGTGTAACGCACTAACAAAAACCAGACGAAGTATCGTACTCTGCAAAAGGAGTTTGCAGCTGCACAAGCCTCCTTACAGAGAGAAATAACAACAATACAGAATGCTCATAAGCAAGCTAATCACAAACTGAGAGAAATTGAAATGACAAATGACGATATGGAGCAGCTGGAAAGGTATGTCTCTTGCTGGCAAATTTCTTCTCCCGCTGACTTTTCTTTAGAATCACAAAGTCTACTCTCGAGGATATGGAACAGAAGTACTACAACTCGCTAGAACAAATTGCCATGTTAGAGGCCGAACTGGCAGGACGCAATGATATTCAAATAGAACTCCAACGAACCAAAGACGAATTGCGTGATACCACAGAAGAGCTTGCAGTGGCGAATGGTAAACTGGAGAAACTTACAGCTAACAACCTGATTTCTCAAAATAAAGAAAATTTTATACCGGATTTAGCGCGCAAATCTAGTCGTCTTAGTTTCAAACAACAAGGAATTATTCCGGAGGATAAAGCTGTTTCAAGTAATGTGGCAGCACCTTACAACACGAACGTATATACCAAACCGACTATGCCGCGACTTTCATCTTCGCGCAGTTTGCGCAAAATTCATGGTATGCTAGATCAGATGAAGAGTTTAGAATCGCGCGTTGCAAATTTCAAGTCATCTCTTCCAAAACCTATTACCCCTACAAAAGTTTCTGCGCCGCCGCCGTCGAGATCTCGTTCCGGCTCACACATTAAACAATCTGAGATGACAGGATCTACCGATGCAATGTGCTCAACAGCAATACCGCCAAGTGGAAGTAGTATTCCTGTGTCCCGGTTTAGGAACAGTCCCTCATTAAACAGTATTTCAAAGACTACGACATCGCATGACGCCTCCGCTACTCAAGGAGCACGGCCAGCGTCAAGTGGAATTGAAGAACATTTTCCATCTGTTTCACGACCTCTTTCACCATGTCGATACCCGGATGACATGCCTCAGAGATCGCTCAGTGCGGCTGGACACTACAACACCCCGCATAAAAAAAGTACACAGGGGTTTCAGGAACTGAGCGTGATCGAGGGATCACCTTCGGGAAACAAGGACGAGGATTTATCCTCAGGCGACTTTCGAAAACGTCATGAGAGCAAACGTTTTGGAGGTTCATATCAGGGTCCGGCGAAGGGAAACTCACGTTCAGCATCGGTTTCTGTTTCGAGAGCTCCAAGGTCTAGGAAGTCAGTTGATATTCTGCCATTAAGTCGTCTCAATTTGAGTACCGAAACTGAGCAGAGGTCAAATAGCAATCTACGGCGTAAATCAAGCTTGAATGGTCTTGAAAGTAATGGGCGTGTTCCTCCGTTCCATTATCCGCATACATCTACAAGCCCGCCTAAAAATTTGAGAGTGGCCACTATAAATAAGGAAAGTCAACCGGAAGTGCCATCACGACCTGGGTCGGCGTTTGGAATGCTACATAGTCGTCAGCCAGTAGGCCACGGGCGAATGTAACTTGAATGAATAATGAATATAACAAAAAAAGAACCGTCATTTTATTTCTCCTATGCGCATGCTATTCTAATAATTAGACAATTAAAATAATTGATAGTTACAATAAATAAAATAAAAAAAGAAGATTACGAAAGGATATGTGCGCCATTAGGCTTCAAATCCTGATTGCTGTGTCTTGTATTTAGAGGTTGATGCGCCTGGAGGCAATGCAACTTGCTCAGCAATTGGTTTATCACCATCTCCTGTATTTCCAACGGCAGTGGAACTGCCGCCATTTCGTGCACTCTTCTCCTTGAAATCCCTCTGCCGCATTGCTTTCTTAATAATCTGACCCAATCGAGTGTGCTCAGCATGGGAGGTTCCAAGAGGTCTCATTTTTGACCAGCCTACACGCAGCTTACATCCTTTGATTATTAGTTTTCCGCTGCCCACGGGTGAACAAGATCTTGCACCAGCTTCGGCACTCGCCCGGTCTACAAAGTTGACAAAGGCACATCGCGCTCTATGATTACAAACTATTGATGAGACAGTTCCGTGCTGTGCGAAATGAGCACGAATAGCATGCTCTGGTAGGTCATCCTCTACACCCATGATAAATAGTGTGGTGATGGATGCGTCCGCAGGGGGCTTGCTTGATCCGTTGAGAGGTAGCTTTGAAGCCAACTTACCAACGTCTAAAGCGAGCGCTTTCCCTGCTGCTGAATCCGGGGCTATAATTTTTGTTCGCGGGTCCTGGTCTGGCACGCGTTGCTTGTAGTAAGGCATGGCCGAGGCCAAGTTCTGAAGAAGTTTACGGGCGGCATCTGATTCTTCAAGAGCGCGGCGTTTCGCGGCATCCAGGCTGGCTTCTTCCGACCCTTCGTAGTTTTGTGCAATGTACTGTTTAATAACGGCATTTGATGCTTCATGAGTACTAGATCCGCTGCCTGCCATTTTAAGCGCTGCATCACGAAGTGCCAGTGGCAAGCCATATGTAAGATCCATCATGCAGGATTGGCAGCAGTTTCTTTGGCGAGCACAGGTCAAACATATTGAAGTGCGTTTGTATTTGCTCCCCTTTTCAGGCAACCACCTGAACATTGTGAAGGGACGAGTACATAGCTTACATTCTGCTCCGAATCGCTCTCGGATCATTCGAACATATGGATTAGAACCAAGACAGTTTTCGCAAATAGCTAGGAAAGAGAGTTAGTGAGCTGGAAAGAGTTTGACAAATGAACGAAATACATACCTGGAACTTCTGTTTCTTCCCATGTTACTTTATTGGCATCGGCTCTAAATAATGTAAGTAATGGAATAGAGAGAGAGAGTTTCTGGAGATGACATACTTTGGAGGCATGGTGGCGTGTGTGTGTGTTGAATATTGTATGCTAAAGTTGGAAAATTTGAAATAGAAGAAAGCATTTAAATTATTTTTTTTATCTAGGAAAATATTGATATAGTAAATGCAACAAAATATAAAATGGTAAATGCAACAAATAAAAAAATATCAGAGACTTGATCTAAGCAAATGTAGTGAATGCCTCATCGTACAGATCAGTGACAAGCTCATCAAGGTATATAATGCGGAATTTAGCCGAAATTGAAGAAGAAGACTGGGCGATAGAATCACGAAGTCGGATCCAGTTTTGACTGAGACTGGAGCCAAAAGAGTATAGTTCCACGGACCAGCCGTTTGCCAGTGCCTTTTCAACAGCACGATAAAAACCAATAGATCCTGCAAGCACAGACGGTTGACCGTCTCCTGTAGTTAAAACAATTGTACCAGGGCGTTTATGTGCGCGCGACAACACAAACTCGAGAATTTGAAAAGAGAGCATCTCGTCAACACCATGTTCCTTAAGTGGGAGTGCAGAAGAAGAAGGGGCAGCGTCCGAGTCGTCTGATGACTGGTAGTACTTTGGAATCTGAGTAGGAGTCGATGAAGAAGGGAACTTTTCTGATTGGGCCACGCGATCCATAATAGTGACCTCGTACCCAAGGGATCTGCCTTGGTCAAACATGGAATGATACAAGAAAGCCATGGAAGTGTTTTTACGAGGATAAGACCCACAAAGAATTTTGCGAATACATGAGCGGCCTCGCTGAAGAATCAGATCTAGGGCCTCGAGATCCATTTTTAAGGAAACTGGTGATACGTTGCTGTTGCGAGAGCTAAAACTAGGGTACCTCGTATATATGGCTTTTGTGAATCCAATATAAATGTTCGATATATCTATAAGAATGTAGGTATCGCCTTTGGACCCGTAGTCGCCTACTTCGAGAGAAGATGAGGGAGACGGAAGCCTTGGAACAAGTAGAGTATCTCTGTCCCGAGGAAAGAGCTCCATTAAAAGCTGATATAGCGCTACAAAACGGGCATTCTTAGAGTCCTGAAGGGCACTCCGTGTCAGGGAATTGGCATGGCTAAGGTGGGTGCGGTTGTAGTTGTGGTGCTGAGAATGGTGGTCTTTGGCCATTTGAGGTCAGTGAAACAATGTAAATATCACACGCGCACGCACCGTCTTACAAAGGCACTAAAAAAGTCTGCAAGACAAGGACTCTTAGACCAAGAGATCAAAAGAGAAGGGGACTATGTGTTGAAGGCAGTTGTGGAGTCTGAGGAGAAGAAAGGGGAGGAGCGGGTCCTTGGTTGTTACCCTGATAGATAATATTCTTGTCACTAGAAACCCTTTCCTACTGAAATATCTCTTAGTTGAGCTCTCGAGAGTCTCACCAGGTATTGGAATATTCAGTCTAAACAAGATACAGGAGGCAAATTTCTTGTACTGTATTTACGATTGTATTGTTGCAGTGGTTGAGTTGGTGCTGAGTGGCGAGGCATGCTGGCTACTGGATTTCATGTGGAATCGCGTTGAGCTGCGGCATTGAGAGGGAAGAAACTGAAAGCTAGCAAATACCTTGAACATGGACACGATGGCAAGAGGTTTCTATCAGCTGAACTGCTGGATTGAAATTACATTTTATACTTTTCTTATTTAGACCAAATATCTATGTACAATGCCATTTCTGACTTTGCGATAACTAGCAAACATCCTCTGTTAATTTCTGTATATTATTTTTGCATTTTGTCATTTTTAGCCAATGGTTCAGACTGAATAGATGTAATTAGGTCGAATTTTCATGTTTGAGAACGGACTGATAACTCGTGTTATGCTTTCCAGAGTGAAGATGAAACACTCCCGTGGTAGATTCTACGAGCCTCCGTCGTACAGTTTTAACACGACTCGTTGTAGAGTTTTCTAAACTTGTGTGCTAGAATACCTTTGGTTAAGCTTAATATTATGTAGTAAATCCAAGACTACCAGCGTAAACCTAGGAACTCTTTAAAAAATCTAGGCACTCAAATTGTCCAGTCACGTGTAATTATGTAAATGCTGACCGCAGACCTGCACATAGTAGCAATCCACCATACAAACTCTGCCCAAAACAGAAATAGCCGCCGCATTAAACCACCGTTTCAAGTAATAATCTCTGCGGGTCTGTTGCTGTCGCATTGCAGTGCCAGCAGCAACTCAAAGTCGGGTCTTTGACCGGGTCCCCATTTTTTTTTTCAAGAAAGAAAAAAAAGACCCGAAAACACTGAAATCGTTCTGCTGCCGGTCTTGCTCCGCTCGAAAAAAGGGAAATTTACATTTATAAATAAATAAATAAACTAGTCATTTCAAAGCTAAATATTCCACTGAAGCTCTTTCTTCTTCTTCTCCTCATCATCATCATCTCTATTCTCCGTACTTCAACCGACCTAATTTTTTCTTTTCTTACGCCGTCGACAAGCGGTTTCGTTCCAACCAAAACCATTATACAAGAATAGAAAAAATTATAAATCTCCTTCAAAATCCCCCCCCCATTGGAAGTTGTTTTTTTTTTTTTTAGTTC
>JAKVQY010000015.1:0-45844 GCA_030463045.1 Geotrichum macrosporum
AAAATCATCCAAAAACCAGACCAAAAAATTGAAACACATTTTATCAAGACCAAGAGCAAAAATCCAAATTTGCCATTCTTTGAAATATCGGCTTTTAGCACTATACTCTTATTATGACTATTAATTCGACAAGCAAAAAATTCACAAAAGTTCAAAAGTTTTCCGGGTATTATAGAGTGGTTTGTTAATGATTGTTTATGGCTATTTATTTGTGTTTCTGCTTTTTATATTTAATATTAATACATGGTTTTTTTTTCTGGTTTTTAGGCTGCTATTAACGAAATGTCAATTTCGAAATTGCGTACTACGAGTGTCTGAGTGTTCACAAAAGTTTGCTTACTTCGCTATTTTTGCTCTATTCCCATTGTAAATCGGCCTTTCGGTAGTATTTCATTTTTCTCTTTTCCCTTTTCGAAATTTTAATTTTCACTACCACCGAACATATTTTCAACATTCACCTCAGAAAGATATTCACTGGCTTGTGTCCCCATTTTCAGCAGTTGTTTTTTTTTCACAGACTCTATATATCATACTTTTTACTCTCCGGTTATCAGCAATTTTTTTCCTGTATCTTTTGTGACGGACCCACTCTCGCATCGTAGTTCTGTTCTTTAGGACTTCTTTCAAAGTCTAAGGTCAGTCACATAAATAGTTGTGAGGTAACTAGCAATGGGGAATAACTCCTCAAAACCAAGCAAGTCTAAGGGCGGGCAAGGTGAGGGATCTTTAACAAGAATTCCGTTTACGCGAAGTGACACACAGGGATCGTCAAGATCGTTAAAGTCCTTTTCTTCACGGCGGTCGGCACTTTCAACTCAGTCAGATGCCGAGTCCTTCAAGTCCGCAAAGTCTGCTCTTCATTCTTCATCTTCATTCTCATCACAGCATAATTTACAACAGCAGCAACAAGAGAAACAACCACTTCAGCAGGTCCAGTTACCAGCAGACTTACCACTTCATGAAACTCCACTTACCCCAGGTCCTAGCATCTTGGCAAATCCTACATCTGAGAACGAGGGAAATGATCCATCGAGTAATGGCGCATTTGGATTCTCAAGTACATACCAACATGAGTCAGGTGAAAGCCGATTCTCTGGGAACCCTGTTATGACCAACAATTTGGGAGACCGTCCCGATTCCATGGGCGGTGCAAGCACACCTACTCCGTATCATCGCCGGAGTTACAGTAGCAGCAGTATTATTGGTGGTGGAGTTATCAATGACGGCTATGGTAGTGACGAAAATAAGAACACAAATTTGCATGAAAATACGTCTCACGATGAGCATACTATGCAACCTTCAGACATCGCCTCTGCTGAAACTACTAATACAAACATCTCTACCAAGTCTTCTTCATCATCCGCCCATTCTACAATTCCAAATACTCCTAAATCCAATTCACCACCAAATATATCAGACAGCATTGCTACGTCAATGCCATCATCACTTCCAGGGAGTCCGATACCATCAGTCCAGCAAAGCAGGAAATTGGGAGGGTTACATACTCCGTCTTTTTCTTCGACAACAGGCGCTGGAAATGGCATCACACTAAATATTGACGAGGTTATCCAACGATTGCTAGATGCTGGATACCGCGGAAGAACATCTAAGCACGTTTGTTTGAAAAATAACGAGATTGCACTAATTTGCCAAACAGCACGAGAAATTTTTCTTGCACAGCCTATGGTTTTAGATCTGTCTCCGCCAGTCAAGGTGGTTGGAGATGTGCATGGACAATATGGAGATTTGATTCGAATGTTTGACATGTGCGGGTTTCCGCCGTCTTCCAATTATCTGTTTCTAGGCGACTACGTCGATCGCGGGAAGCAGAGTTTGGAAACAATTTTGCTTTTGTTTTGCTATAAGATCAAGTATCCAGAAAACTTTTTCTTACTTCGGGGGAATCATGAATGCGCGAATGTGACTCGTGTATATGGGTTCTACGACGAGTGTAAAAGGCGCTGCAATATTAAAACCTGGAAAATTTTTATCGATACTTTCAATACTCTGCCCATTGCAGCCATTGTGGCCCACAAAATCTTTTGTGTGCATGGCGGGTTATCGCCCTCTCTTAACAATCTTAATGAGCTAAGATCTATTCAACGCCCAACAGATGTTCCTGATTATGGTTTGCTAAACGACATTTTATGGTCGGATCCCGCTGACACCGAAAATGAATGGGACGACAACGAGCGTGGAGTCTCATACTGTTTCAACAAGGTTGCAATCAACAAGTTCTTGGCCAAATTTGGATTTGATTTGGTCTGTCGAGCACATATCGTTGTAGAGGACGGGTATGAATTTTTCAACGAACGCACGTTAGTAACTGTGTTTAGTGCGCCTAACTATTGTGGCGAGTTTGACAATTGGGGAGCGGTTATGAGTGTGAGCGATGACCTGTTATGCTCATTTGAATTGCTAAAACCTCTGGATAGCATGGCGTTACGGCAGGAGATGCAAAGAAGTCGAATGGAACGACGACAAAATTCCACTAGCTCGTTTACTGCGGGATCAGCTCCTCAGAGTGTCTAAGAGAAATGAGGAGTTGCCAAGCAGCACAATTCTATATTTATTATATTATTTATAAATATATATTTATATATATATATATATATGTATGTATATAAATGATGAAAGCATTTCAATCATCATTATACAGAACTGCACAAACCTCTGATAAAGGAAGGTCCCAGACACCATCAGACGGATTAAAAAGGTAGTGGTTGAGTGACAAGTTGTTGTGTTGAATAGATGGCGGTGGGGGTGGGGGAGAAAATGGAGTATTCAGGTTATTAAGATTTGTGGTACTAGTAAACGGTGAAGAAAAAGGAGACGCCGACCTTGAATGAGAAGAAGGAGTAACTGGTGCCGAAGTTCTTGGTCTCGGATTCTCACAACCACCAGTCATACCCCCGACCTCATGTATAATCCTGCTATTCCTTCTCGTATTCGACATAGACGAAGCTGCTCCATCTTCACACCTCTTCAGTCTTGCCGGCACGATCCTCGCCATACTATCCGTGACTGTATTCAAATCGCCAGGATCCCTCGTCAAGACTTCAGTATTGTAAGCTGCCAATGCTACATAAGTATATCCAACCGCGATGCCAATATATGCAGGTATTGCCAGTGCCCACCACCTTGAAGGGTAGTAATACACGTTGAGCCAATGCAGAATAGGGCGTGGTAGATAGGCCCATATTAAATATAGAAGAAATGCAACAGATGATCCCACATAAAGCGCAAATCCAAAATACTCTGTTCCAGGAGGTACAGCATCACCGCCGACCGTGACGTCTGACTGTTTGGCAAGCAAGTCACCTTGGCTCAAATCGTCCAGCGATGAAGGCGATGGTGGGGGAGAAGGGCTGATATTGGAAAGAGATGTATCATTTTGTTGCTGACTTTTTCGGCGTTGTTGGTGTTGACGTGCACTACCGGTTGGTGGTTGAATAGTGGAGTCTGTTACTGAGTTACCTGGTGGCATGGTCCTTCATTGACAGATCACGAATCATGAATTTATTGGGAGTCGATGAGGAGGACATAAAAGTCAAAATTAAACATCCCAATAAAATAATTGTAAATAAATATATAATCATTAGTAAAATAATTATATAAGTAAATAGTTGAGAGGTGGCTTTATCTCCAAATTTATATACCCCTACCCAAACCTTGCGCAAAAAAATTACCGAAAACAAAAAGTTACCACTTCAGAAACGACAGCGGCATGCGGTTTGGATGGGCCGTTTGTTGTGACAAAAAAAATCCAACGTTTCAACAGCGAAAAAAAAAAAAAAACCATATAAAAAGCCCTGGCGCCCCTGTTTTTTTATTTTCTCATTTCAATTTTTCCTTTGTTTCTCTTATCAGCATCGCGACAAATCTCATATCCAGTAGTGGGCATATCAGTATCACAATTGTTATTCTTCTCTCCGAATAGTACAAAAGTTATTGCATTGAACTTGGGTCTTTTTTAGCCTCCTCAGAATTATCCTATAATCTTAATTTTACGTTTCCAAAACCCAATTTAGTCCTGGTGACTTTTCTCCGAGACAACTAGGCGTATTTCTAATTCTGAGTTCCCCGTTATAAGTAACCATTTTCGCCTTCTTTTTCTTGAATCTTCAACTCTGTCAACTTCCATGGATCATTAGCAAATATTGGCAAAAGAAATAGCAGTTATGCCAGCAACTACTAGTACAGTAAAGGAATTCCCTTTGGATCTTCGAAGTAGCCATCATAATCATTCACATCGTCAAAAACACCTTACTCCGGCTCTGTCAATTCTACTTTCATCGACAACAATTCCGTGCTCTCACAATAAACGCCGACATGCAAGTAAACCCCGTTTAAAAACCCCGGCCTCTTTTGGTTTCCGTAATTCCAATCCCACTTGTTCGCAAAATTTGGCACAGCTCGAACTGAATTTCACCAAGAAAGCTGTTTCCCCTCATCGCCCTCAACAGTCTCATATTCGGAGCAAGCTGAGCTTGAATAGTAACAAGCGATCTCTTCATGGAAATGCAACTACTATACCTCACAAGGAAACGAGTAAGCTTAACGCATCTCTTAGTATTCATACACCAGAATCGTCAGCGGCCTCACCAGTAGATGCGAGACAGCTTTTCCCTCTAGATTCTGCCGATAGATCTTCTGTCATGCCGCTTTGGCATCTCGATCAAACTGAAACAGAGCAGGATGAAGATGAAATGTCAAATGCTTCCTCTTTTTCGTCTATAAGTAGCTCATCTTCGAGCCCAGGTGGCCATGGATTTTCATCTTTGGTTGCCGCAAATAAACTACTAAAACGCCGATCGCTGAGCGTTCTAGTGTCCCGTCACCGCAACGTGTCTCCTTGCTTAGAGCACAGCTCAGTAGATGAACAGTCTCACCCGCTAGCGGACGAGGCGGAAGAGTTCGAGGAGGAGTCTTCCTTGGAAAGATCAGATGCGAAAAAGCCAATTTCTTTCATGTCACAATTCACGGCGTCATTAAAGGCTTTTACATCTGTCGCATCATCCCTTTCTGCATCTCAAAAGTCACTTATTTCATCTTCAGATGTTTTTCAATTTTCTCCGCGGTCTACAGATGAGCCTATTCCGAATCATGCGGGCCGCAACTTAGTACTAGACACTCCGCCACGATCCAAAATTAGCGATCAGGCTGCTGTGGTCAAAAACCCGCAAACCACACCCAGCACTGCTGTGTCGCCTAAACCCAAGGTAATTGCACTTGAAACCTACTCAGTCCAAGAGTTTGCCTTACCAGAAACACCCCGACAACGCGATATTCGCGAAAATCCAGACTTCTTACGCATTTACGCATTAGAATGCCTTATGCGTAAGAATGGCAAAATTCGTCCGGGTGCTGCTAGTAAAGCGCAAGTAGCATTGATGCCACGTTTGGACGAAATTCCGGATAGTAGCAATTCCCGAAGATTTCCAAAGTACCAGCCTCCCGTTGTTTCGCAGGATGAACGACATCAAGTTCCAGCCCGTTGGATAGGTACAAGTGCGTATGAATGAAAACGTTTTGAAACTCAAATATTTAGCATTCTTTGTATTTTATTTACTACTGTCTATGCTTGATTTACTAGTATAGCCTATTATTTATTTATTGATTGTATTTTTTTTTCTTGAAACTTTGGAAATTTGAGTTGCAGTTGTATAAATCCTAAGTATCCAGATGGGAGTTATGCAGATTGAAGGGAAAACAGCCAGCCATTTTTCGTTTGCCAATTGAAAGAGCCCTTAATTTCGAAATCTGAAATGTTTTTGTTTAATTCTGAAAGTTACTTAACAAAGTCCAATAAGAGATGGAACTTGAACGGGAAGGTGTTCATCACCTTTAGATGAAGACTTCTTGAGAAGTGAAGAAAAGGTTTTCAACTCTGAAATCTCATAGCACGGCACGCATGAAAATCGGATTGAAACGATGTTACAGTTGTTAGAGAACTGTATTTGAATATGCGATTTGGTAATTCGAACTATGTATTGTAAATTTTAACTAACCCAATAGTTTGGAAAGCTAAATTGAGACAATTTTCAAAAGAAAAGCCTCCTCCACCACACTTTCAGCACAGCGATTTTTCGCCTAATATTCATCAATTTCCATTTATATTATTTGTACGCGTGGGAGTGAGCGTGGTAAAATTTTGTTTCTCCCGAAGATGCTGCCAAATTCCAGGATCTGAGCCTTCATAGTTTCAAATGCTGAACTATGAAATATTTAAATAATGCAAATTAATTAGGGCTATTAATGGATTCACTAGAATCTAGAGGTTGACACTCGTAAACTTGAAATTTTTTCCAAGGTTTTTGAGACACTTTTGGAAGATATGAACAGGCTATTCTTTGAAAAAGTTGCTTAACCTAACACAACTTGAGACGGTTTCAATAACAGACCAATTCAATTACTGAGGTCGCAGCCAGTTTGCATGCCTTAAAAGCATTGTTATAGAAATAAGTGGGAGCCAAGTTGTTAAAAGTGCGTCGAGCAATTCTTGACAAGCATGGTAGAATGTCACTAGCAAAACACCTTGCTTTAATTTTCAGTTGAGGGAGTTTGCTAAATAAGGCTAAAAAAAATCGCTCTTGGTGATTGCACCAGACGTGATTAGTAAACAAGTGCTAAGTAAGGATTTGGGCCATTTGATTTTTGAAAAGTATAAGTATAAGGCAATATCCTGTGGTATGAGCAAGATAAGACAAAATGTATTGCCACATAACTGCAAAGGAGATTGTGATTTGAATGGCATCTGGGATGGTACAAGATTTTATTTGATGAAATAATGTCTTCGAAGAATCAAACTAAGTAAAAAAATGCACTCTTAATAAAACGAAAATGACATTTGGCTTGACAGGTAGTAGTGTAGAAGTTTAGAATTTTTTTGGTTAAAAGACAAAGCACTTTGATGCGACACCGCTACTGACATGCAGGGGTTGATAAAGTACTGGGTTTGAATTTCTGTAACAAATTCTATTTTAATTTCAATACACGAGCTGTAAATCTTCGGACGTGAGTTTTATGTCGCAGCCTAAGGATCTGCAAGAATGGAGGTATATTCATCATGATTTAGCATTTAAAATTTATTTTAGCACGGGCTATTAAGAGTGAATTCGTGCGTGATTTGATCTTCTAAAAGCAACTTCAATACTCCTCTATTTGAGCAACAAAAAAAGGAATAGAATTTAAGCAAAATTTATCACTGTCTAGGGCGCATGCTAAAGCATTTTCCATGTTGCGTTAAGAAAGCACACAGGATATTGCCGAAAATCTTTTTAACAATAACCTGTATGCACTTTTAAATTCTAAAAAATGGTTATATAGAGAATCCCTTCCAGGTATTAGGAAGCTGCTCAAATTGATAAGGGATGCAAGTGACATTTTTGCCAGAATATTGTCGATCTATCTAGCCAGATTCCGTGCTGATGGACATTATTTGAACGACAGAGAGGAAGCCTTATATAGTTTCTCAAATTTAGTATATCTTAAAGATTAGTACAGTTACAGATAATTATTAAAAAGGCTTTTTAAAAAATCAGACACTTTCATTTTTAGTGTCGATGTCTGAATCTTTCACCAATTCTGAAATATGTTGACCCATTTAAGAGAAGCACAAAGCAGTACCTTATAGCCTATTACGGCAAATGAATCCCAAGTTTTGCTATAACTAGCACAATACTATCTCACTTTCTATTTAAATTTGGACATTATCAGAAAGGCCGAGAGGAAGCCTTTAGAGAAATGAGTGATGAATGGGAAGAAGATATGGAAAGAGATGAGCGTGTGATAAATAGTTCAAGTTTTGATACTGAGGTGGAGAATAACTCTTCTCTCGAAGATTGAGTCGCTACTGTGACTTTCAGACTATAATTGCTATATATTAAATTTGAGAAAGAATTATTTATATTTTTCTTCCAACGTCACCAATGACTTACTGATAACTAACAATATCCTCCGCTATTTCTTCTTCAGTGTTAAGTTCATCACTTTCATTCATCGATTCAGAGTAAACTGGCTCTTCAATATTCAAATAGTGATTAATGGCTCTGTATCTAGCTAGGCAAACTGAAAATTCTCTAACAACCATGTCTGTTTGATATTTCGTTTTAGTTCGCAAAGCATTAAATGACTTTTCAGAGTCGATATTATTAATAATTCTTTCTCAAATTTAAATTATATCTCAAGTATAGTATGTAGTTCGCAGTAAATAATATTACTTTCTCAAATTTAATACATATATATCAATTATATTTTAAATGCATTCATTTTATGGCATTAAGTTATCCTGTCTTACTCGTTGTTTCTAAGAAATCTTAGCGTTCTCAGTGGCCGCCTTTAAATCCTCAATAATCTCCTCACTTTGCAGGCTCGAGTTAGGATCGAAATAAGGGCGCTCAGCAATACTAACAGTTCTAACACCAGTCCGTTCTTCACCAGTATTCAAGTAATCAAAAGTGGCAGTATGATAAGTAGACCTATTATCCCAGATGGATAGATCGTTCTTGTTCCACTCGTTGATTTGAGTGAAATGGTGGCCCACGGCAAAAAGAGACTTCCAGCCTGTGACAGAATTAGTGCGCACAATGGGGTGCTTAGCAATAAGCTCATTGCCAACATTCTCAGGAGCGCGGTGCTCCTGAGAGTACAAGTCAGAGCTCTTGGCTGTGCTAAGCTCAGCAAAAATATTATGCGAGTAAGTGCGAGTCAAAGTGTCAAGATAACTATGAAAAGAAGGTGAGAACTTTTCAAATAAAGCATAGCCATTTGCCCAAAGAGTATCACCGCCAGTGGCAGGAAGCTCACTGAGCTTAAGACAAGTATATTCACTAGGGACAGGCTCAAAAGTAATATCCGAATGCCAACCCTCAGCGGTCCGACGGGCGTTGCGGTCTTCTTTGTACAAGCTGTATTCTTTTCCAATACGAGAGGCTATGAAAGACTTCGGGGTCAATCTTTACAGTAGAAGCATCAAAGACACCCCCCGCAGGAGCAACAGGATGAATATGAAGCCCAGAGGTCTTGGGCTTTCCAGTCAAACGTCCCAGCCTGTCAACAAACTCCTTTTGCTCAGCAATGGAAAGACCCTGTTCACGGAAAAAGACAACTCCTCGACGAGAAATAGTAATGGCTAGGTCATGTGGGGCGTCGTCGTCCTTGAGGATTTCGGATATTTAAACTTCCTTAGAGTATTCACGTCCTAACAATGGAGTGGAATCTGAAGCGTATTGACCGTATTTGGTTTCCAAGACACCAGATAGTTTCTGAGCTTGCTTCGGGCGGTCTTCAGGCGCAACATAGAGTGGGCCTTCCTTCTCCTTGTCAAAATAAGGAGAAGGTCCTGTTTGTGGGTTTGTTTGCTTGGAAAATTTCTCAGCATCAAAAATGGCGAACTCGATGTTGTTGAAAGAAGGCATTGTGAATTTTGTGGTTAGCTAAATATAAAGAAGATTTTGAATAAAAGAGGTGTTTAGGAATTAATTAATTGAACAATTAAAAAGTATCAGAGAACCTGCGAAATAACTGTTATTTATACTGCTTGAAAAGACCATGCTAGCTGCCATGTTCCTAACAGTTCACCTGGGTAAGAAAAGAAAGAAAAAAACATGAGGGACTCCGATATCTGGTATGAATATTGCGAATTCCCTAAGTTTGTGACTCCGCATTGCTCATGAACCGTAATCTATTTTACCGAGTTGGTTTAACAACATATTGGAGCAAAGCGACAACTATGAAGTCAAACATTAGCCGGAATTCTTTCAGCCACAATTTACCAAATGCTGCCGTGTTCGAGATAACAAATGTCAAAGTCAGTCCAGTCACAGACATAATTGTGGCTTGACGTCGCACTGATTCTGAAAGGAAGTTATAGGCTTCACACTCTAAGATGGAACGAGTGTTAGAAAGAGGAAGGAAGCACGCAATATATAAATATTCGAATGACTAAGAATCCACTTGATGAATACTTGAATGTCCGAAATAAATGCCTCCAATAGTTGACCTATTGACTAGAGAAGTCCATTCCAAATATCTGAGTCCACAAAACAGTCTCATTATCAAGGTGGCACAAAGAAATTCAGACCTTCATGATTGAACTTCTGTTATTCTTACGCCACAATGGCGACAAATGAGCTCAAAGACGCAGCAGCAGAAGCCACAGAAAAAAAGGGATGATAAAATATAAGACAACCACGAGCAAACTGGAATGCCCAGCAATATCTCGTCATTTCTAGAGTAAAATGACTCTAGGGCGTGATGTGAAGAGTGAGTACGTGAGAAAGTTCAGTTCATCCGAAATTCCACTCCTCCTCTTACAAGAATGACTGCCATACCGATGATCAAACTTCAGGCATCAAACATTGGACTTTGTGCATCAAAGTGTATATTCCAGGGATGTTCTAGCAGCACCATTAGCTGCCTATCATCTTCCAGCAGACATCGGGTACAAGACGAGGATAATGCAACTGGTATTGCCATTATGCCAGCTACTAGTTCAACTAACTTTTAATAGCTAACCAACATTCCGTCCAATGGCATACATGCTACAATAGGCTTATTGAACAATGTTTTTGACCTGATCACCGAATGATTAGGCAGGGCATGCTATTAATGATGTTCGACGCGTGTGCGATTTCTATCGTTTCCAAGTGTTTTCAAGTGATTCATAGGTTGCCGCAAGTTGTAGTTCTGGGACTAAATATGAGCAATGCTGCAATGCTGCAATACTGAGTGCTGCACTGCTCCTACGTCATCCCCCATATTTGCCATACATATAGCATCAAAAAAGCTAAAAAAACAACAAGAAAAAACAAAGGCAAGCACATATATTTTCTCTTTCTCCTACCTACCAGACTTCATTGTAACCATAATCCTGCTCAACCTCTACTCCTACCGTATAAACATCTGTTGAAAGGCTCTTTCACTTTCGCGCATATCCTTTGAATCTGAACGTTATTATGGCGGTTTTTGAAGTAGGTCAAAATCAGTTTTTTTCTGCTTTTGCATCCATCAGCTCTAACATAATTTAGAATCTTAAAAACTTCATTCGCCATGGCAAGCAAGCCCATAATGGATTTGTTTCCCCGTTGGAGACTCCTCCTTCAAATTTTTTACATTCCCCTTCAGCGGCAGCTCCTCCTGTCGTGACTACCGAGCACATCAATCCCCCGTTGAACATTAATGAAGAAAAAGCACAGCCCGCTCCAAATACCAATGAACGAATAGATGCTTACAATGAAGCAATTCAGCATATTGTCCAGGAAGAAAGTCGGCAAAAGTCTACGCTGCCCTCATACGTGGGGCTTGAGCGGTATAAAATGGTGGAAAAGATGGGGGAAGGTGCTTTTTCCGAAGTCTACAAGGCCTTGGATACCCAAACTGGAAACTACGTGGCCGTGAAGGCAGTTCATAAGCAGGACCTCAACGTTTCACAGGTAAGCTTTCGGTTCCCTTTTTTTTTTTGCTTGATTTCTAATCCTTTTCTGCTATTCAGCAACGTCAGCGTCATTTAGGGAAAGTCGCACAAAGAGAACAGGAAAATGTCCAGGTAAGATATTCCTTTACTTTATTCAAAATGTTTCTAAATCCTTTTGCTAACTCTCTCCTAGCGTTCTACGATTTTGAAAGAAGTTGCCATCATGCGACAGTTAAGACACAAGAACATTACAGAACTACTAGAGTTCAAAGAGACACCAGACTTTTATTTCATCGTGCTGGAGCTGGCTCCCGGCGGCGAGCTATTTCACCAAATTGTCCGACTTACTTATTTCTCAGAAGACCTGTCGCGTCATGTCATTGCGCAGGTTGCAGAGGGGGTAAGATACTTGCACGAAGAGGCAGGTGTTGTGCATCGTGATATCAAGCCAGAAAATCTACTTTTTTACCCAGCTCCTTTCATTCCTTCCAAAGTTAAGAAAGTTCGCCCTGGCGAAGATGAGGATAAAGAAGATGAGGGAGAGTTCATTCCTGGTGTGGGCGCAGGCGGAGTTGGGGTAATCAAGCTTGCAGACTTTGGATTATCGAAAATTATTTGGGATTCGAAAACTATGACCCCCTGTGGTACAGTGGGATATACAGCACCAGAAATAGTCAACGATCAGCGATATTCAAAGAGCGTGGATATGTGGGCCTTGGGTTGCGTACTGTACACCATCCTGTGTGGCTTCCCTCCATTCTACGATGAGTCCATCCAGACATTGACTGAGAAAGTTGCCAGAGGCGAGTTTACATTCTTGAGTCCTTGGTGGGATGGAATCTCCAAGGAGGCAAAGGACTTGGTGTCTCATTTGCTCACTGTTGATCCCGAACGCAGATACACAATTAATGAATTTCTGCAGCACCCATGGATCACCAAGGGTCAGAAGCCCAACTCGTCACTATCTAACTCTTTGCAAACCGACGGCTTTTCGAATATTAGCAACGCCAACCTTTCTACATCTGACGCCGTCGCAAAAGCTTACGGTGGACCAGATGCTGCTCTTCTCGCTAGTGCAGGACATACGCCCGGCCGCGTGCCAAAATCAGAAAAGGCATATTTGTCTCCTGCTATTGCTATGAAGGAGGCGTTCGATGTTTTTAATGCCGTCCATCGTATGGAGGAAGAAAACACTCGTCATAGAATGGGCAAGAAAGTATTAGATCAGCTGGGCGAGGACGATGAGGAGGAGGATGCCATTATAGACAAAAAGCTGAAGCGATTGCATGTAAATGAAGGCACAAAAAGTTCTGCCTCAACACGTCGAAGCGCGCCACGAAAGGCTAACAATGCTGGCCCGATATTTAACGCTAATGGATGCGGCGATAAATTTTTTGAACTGAGTTTAGATAGCTCGACACTGTTGGAACGTCGCAAAGAAAAACAAGTGAATAACTAGGAAATTTGAGTTTCTTTTCTTTATTTTGCTGCTCGTTTATTTTCATAAATGTTTAATTAAACTTAAAAAAAAAAAAAAAACCAATTAACATCCCCCTTCTTATTCGAATGTTCCTTGTCCGTTCAAGGTTTGCTTGGTACCCCGGCCTGCTAGCCGTTCAAAATAGGATCTGCCCTGTAGGACCAAGCACAGGTATGAGGGAGTAGATCAAATGCCGAATTTTAGGAAAGGAAAATTTTTGGATCTCCGGTAACTGATACTGGGAGTAAGAAAACAGGTTGATAAAGTTTTTTATCGTAAAGGTCCAACCTTTCGTAATAAGCATAACTTTACAAGGAAAATCTTTCTTTACTTGTACTACATTGATTGGAATACTTTATATATTTTATTTTAGTAAATCTCTTGCTTGCTAAATTCTTAACTAGGCTTAAGACAGATGCTCCAAACTTTGATCAGACTGTAACTCGCTGTTGAAATCAAAATTCCCACCACGTTCGCTAGTAGATGTAATTTTTTTCCCTTCACGTTCAGTATGATTCACATTATCATAGGTAAAGATATGGTAAGTAGGCCTAATATTCCAAACAATCACGTCATTGGTGTCCCATTCAACGCGGACCTGACGATCTTAGGAAGAAATCAAGATATCCTCGAAATGCTTCTTGAGGAGTTCTGATTCAGTAGATCAGACCTCACTGACCCTAGTAAAATTCTCACACACTGCGAAATACGACTTACACTCGGTAACAGGGTTAGTGCAGACAAGACTCTGCAAAGACACGTACTCATCACTAATATTCTCCGGTACGTCAGGAGGCTGAGGGGATTCCTTGAACTTTTCATTAGCAACAAATTCGTTGAATGCAGGTTGAGGATATGTAGCCGCCAAGATTTCTAAATAACATTGAAAGAACTGAACTTTTCAAGCAATACATAGCCCTTATGAAACAAAGCGTCACTGCCTGTAGATGGTTGCTCCACAATTCTTAGGAAAATCAGCTCAGCAGAAGCCGTCTCGAATCCAAAATCAGTATTCCAACTACTCCCGGCTCGCTTCGTATGTGTACTGAAGGAGGCGTGCGAAACACACGAGACTATACGAAGATTTCGGGATCAACAAAGCTCTTTTTTTTCCAAGTAGACGACCGGCAGAGACCAAAGGATATATGAGTAGACCTGTAAGCTTTTCAAATTAAATTTTAGACTTTGAGGCAGCATCTTCTCGTGTTCAACTGTAAGGTTGCCCTAGTTTCTGAAAACAAAAACACCACGGCGGTAAGTCGCAACAGCTAGGTTGCAGAGTAGATTATTTTCATTTACAGCAGGGTCCGACTTGTTTAAGTCTGCAAAGAAAGAGGGCCTTTTAATGGTTTTGTGTGTAGGAAACTTTTCTTTGTCAAAAAGAACAAATTCGTATTTTTCAGCTGCAGTTTGGAGAGTCGCTATGAGAAAATGCAAATTAATCTTAATAAAATGGAATACAAGTCAGTTTTCTTCACCGAGAGAGTGCTGGCTGCCAGAAAATGTTTGAAAATGAATATAGCGGACATTTCACAATATTTCCTCTTCAATTCTATTCAAATGACAGGTTCTCAAGCAATGAACTAGGGCATCAAATGGGATCTAATTTTACATCAGCGTTAGTGTGACCTTCTTCACGTAGCTGTACAGAGTCTGAGGAGCTCCATCGAAATAAGAGGGTTTTCACACACTGAAACTACGCTGGCGTACAAATTTTAAATTTTCAAATTTTTAATATACACCTCCTGCTACTGCTTCTAAT
The DNA here is from genome assembly GCA_030463045.1 of Geotrichum macrosporum. Lineage (NCBI taxonomy): Eukaryota > Fungi > Ascomycota > Dipodascomycetes > Dipodascales > Dipodascaceae > Geotrichum > Geotrichum macrosporum. Next base: position 14,659 of record JAKVQY010000015.1, read on the forward strand.
GTTAGTCAAGTCTTTTTTGGAATTGAGACGGAATGGTTCAAAGTTTATTGGAATGAAGATTGTCACAAAAATCAAATCATGGTAGTTTTAACAAATGAAAGTTATCGGCAGACCAGAACAAGTGAAAAATATAATTTGTATTGCTCGTTTATTCGTGTCACTAAAGATTTTATACCTTTTACTGTTGTTTATAGATAAGAAGTAATTAATTTAACAATATATATATAAAAGAAAAAAGGGCGTTCTTACAGAGCAGTCTTTTTGGCCTCTTCAGTAAGCTCTTTGACAAATTCGTCAGATTGCAACGTAGAGTTTGAATCAAAGTATGGCCGTTCGCCAATAGAAATGGTTCTAATTCCCTCACGGTCGTCATGAGTAAAGTAGTCATTGGTGGCAGTATGGTAAGTAGATCTGTTATCCCAAACTACCAAGTCGTTGGCGCCCCACTTGACGCGGGCCTGAATATCGTGAGAAGAAACCAAAGTGTCTTCAATAAACTTCTTGATGAGCGTGGCCTCAATAGGTGAAACCTCGTTAATTTTGGCAAAATGAGAGCCAACTGCGAAAAGAGACTTCCATCCAGTCACCGGGTTAGTTCGGACAATGGGGTGAGTGGCAATGAGTTCTTCTCCAACGTTTTCTGGCGCACCACGAGGTTGAGAGTAGAGTCTAAATTTTGCCGTCGCTCCAAACTTGTTAAAACCGGGCTGGGCATACGTACCGGTAAGTGTTTCAAGGTAGGCTCGGAAGGAGGGGCTAAACTTCTCAAACAATGCGTAGCCATTGGCAAACAATGTGTCACCTCCAGTAGTAGGAAGCTCAACAATTTTGAGTGCGGAGTAATCTGCGGTGGCGGGCTCAAATGTAATGTCAGAGTGCCAGCCATTTGAAGCGCGCTGGGCTACATCACGGGTTTTGTGGAGGGGTGACTTGCGAGTTAATCGAGACGACACAAAAAACAGCTCTGGATCAATAAGACCGTCCTTGTCAAGGAGACCACCAGCAGGAGCAATAGGATGGATATGAAGACCGTTATCTTTTGGCTTACCTGATTGCAGACCAAGGCCCTGTACAAGTCTTTTCTGATCTTCAACGGTAAGATCATCTTGACCTCTAAAAACTACAACACCTCGGCGGGAGATAGTAATTGCAAGGTCTCGAAGCAACTCCTCGTTATTGATGATTTCAGTTAGCTTAACATCAGAAGAGTATTCGCGACCAAGCAAAGGGGTGAGCTCGGACTTGTATTGGTCGTACTTTGCATCAAGGGTACCAGATGCCTTAAGTGGTGTTTGCCTAGCCGAAGGTTCAATGTAGGAAGGGCCAGAGTTTGTAGTGTGAGCAAAAGGCGAAGGGCCTTCAATAGTCTTGTGAGAACGAAACTTGGCCTCGTCAAAGCGAGCAAACTCGAGTTTTTCGGCAGCAGGAATAGTAGGCATTTTATGAATTGAAAAATATAAATGGAGATGATGATAAAATATTTGGAGCAGGCGGTATTTCTCTTATATACCTCTCTTTTGAAATACTAGCACTGTGAATACTGATGAGACTATATAGTTTACGCCATAATTTGCCTCCTGCTCGCCACATGTTGACATGACAAAGTCTAGTAATGAATTATTACTGTGCAATGTACTCTGAATACGTCTTTGTCACCCAGTCCAATTTCCGCCATGAAATTCTTTAGTAATGTTGACAATTGTGGCTTTATTCTGATAAGGTATGATATTGCTCATCATTGCATTGAAGCTTGACTGATAATGGATGCCGAGATGCTGATGTCGTACGGAAAATATCTTCAGCCTTTGACTGTGGAGAGTACAGTTTTCACTGTGGCCAGTGCCGATGGCGCAATCTTCATATTAGCCATTTCTGCAGGATCTAACAAAATCTGATTCAAGGAAAATGAAGCCACAAAGTATCCAGGCCTTGGATCACTCTTAAAGTCAATTTTGACAATCTGAAAATGTCAACCTTTGCGGTGTCCTAAAGAATGGCAGAGTGAGCCCAACATTGAACTGAAATCTGACTCCCTCTTCTTGAAAGTTGCACAAATCAATTCGAACGTAATGAAAGTTCCAGCAGTTGAATTCTCTGGCACCTCCACTTCCTCCACCTTAACGAGATAAGTTAGTTAGTTCACGTCAAAATGTGGCTTGAGAGGATGGGTGATGCCAAGTGTAATCTTCATGACGCCATTCCAATTGATTGCTGCTTTCAATGCGGTTGGATAGTAAATATTGCAGGCAATTTGGTCTGTTTTGGTTTTAATATTCAGCAGGTCGCAAACTTGAATATTGCTGATATTTTGGCTTTGAAGTTTTGACAGGCAAACATGTTGATGAGTGAATAAATGAGCCGCACAAATTGTTATCGAACTACTGGGCATCTAAGTCTGCACGTGATGTTTCATTCAAGAGGCGGGACAAATGTCAAAGTTTATATGCTCAAAATTTAGAACCCAGACTGCAAATTAGAAAACATTCATCGAGGTTGCGTGATGATCTATCTCGAAGGAATCAAACTAATTCGACAATGACATATATATATATATATATATACGAGTGTAACAGAAGGGTCCAGTATTACTCTAGTTTATCCCTTTATGTATATATTTGACTGACCAGGAAATCAATCAATTGATATATAAACTCATCATGCCAGAAACGCTCGAGTTCGCTCGCTTCGATCCAAGCAAGTTTCCCAAGCAGCTCAACCCTGTCAAAGGTACATCACCTTTTGCGACCAAAACTACAGAAGGCCCTTCTTACATTGAACCAGCGAACCGTCATTCTGCTGCCCTGCAACCAAGTGGTTTACTTGATAAAAAATACGGCAAGTATGGCCAAGAACTCACTCCCTTGCTTGGTAAGGAATACTCCGCAAAAGTCCAGCTTTCAAAAATTGTTTCCAATGACCAGTTGCTCCGTGACTTGGCTATTGAAATCTCACAAAGGGGAGTAGTATTTTTTAGAAACCAGGATTCGTTGACTGTGGATGACCAAAAACGGCTGGTCCAAATGTTGGGTCAACTTACTGGCAAACCAGAAACTTCTGGCCTTCACATTCATCCCGTAGCACCAGCAGGCGGTGTGGTACGAGAAAATGGGGAGATTGATCCAGAATTGACCTTCATTTCATCGTTACATACAAAGAAATATCAGTCTTTTAAACCAAGTGCGCAATCGCTACGATCGTTCGAAACTAAAAGAGCAGGCCAAGGCTGGCATTCTGATGTCTCATTTGAGCCAGTGCCAGCCGATTACACTTTGCTCAAAATACTCAAAGGCCCCGGCTCAGGTGGTGATACACTTTGGGCAAACGGTTATGCATTGATTGAAAAGTTTTCACCATCTTTTCAAACCTTTTTAGCCTCATTAACGGGCGTCCACGTCCAACCCGAATTTAGTGATTACGGGCTTGATTCTGGAAGCTTGCTCTACTCTCAACAGCGAGGAGCACCCGAGAATATTGGTGACAAATTATATGCACATCACCCGCTTGTTAGGACTAACCCCGTGACAGGCTGGAATTCCCTCTATGCTATTGGCGATCATTTCTCGCATACTTTGCAGTTATCCAGTTTGGAGTCTCAGGAAATTAAAAAGTTCATTCACGAGACTTTAGTGGCATCCCATGACATTCAGGTGAGATTCAAATGGTCAGAGAATGATGTGGCAATTTGGGATAACAGGTCAACGTTTCATTCAGCCACTCAAGACTTTTTGCAATTTGCTGATCGTGAAGGTGTTCGGACAGTTGGTGTTGGTGAACGACCGTACTTTGATCAAAATGGAGGTCTTCAAAGAGGTAAGTAGAAGTTTCTATTAATAATAAAACCAAAGTCTCTTAATTATAAAGGGAAACACATTTGTATTTTATCAGCAATAAATCATCTTACGAATGGCTACGTCCTTCATCTCCATTCAAGACACTACAGGTCTGCATAGCAAGTCTCTTTTAAAAATCAAAAATATACTAAGAAAGTTTCAAATTTTTAAAGAGCCTATTTTGTGACATTTATTTCCGTTTGTATACTCAACTAGTTTCTTCTTCTTCCGTAATTAAGAACGAGCAATAACTCGAGACATGTCGATCAATCGCTTGACACCGGCCATCCATTGTCCACATTCCTCCACACGAGTTGTCAAAATAGCAAGACGAATTTCTGACGCACTATCATAGTCACCCTCAGCAAGTCCGCGGGATAACGCAAGAAGATCATTTATAGTCTCTGGCGACAACAAGTCGTCATTGTTTAAGTGGTCAAACAAAATTCCAAGTCTCTTTTCAATGTCGTCAACTTGGCGTTTGTAAGTCTCGGGGATCTGAGGCTTGACCTTATTAAGCTCCTGTTCAAGAAGCTTATAGATAGGACGAGCTTCGCTAGAGATGTGTGATCGGTCGCCAGAAGGATACTTAGGAGTCTCTTCTACCGGGGGATCAGCTGGTGCAGGAGGTGCTTGTTGAGCTTGGCCTACAGGAGTGTCCCTAGAGGGATAGCCCTGAGGAGGTTGTGCATATCTTTGACCGAATTCCTGTGCGTTACCGTACGCGTTTCCAGATGGTGCACCGGGGCCAGGCCCATACTGGCCCTGAGGAGCATAAGGATTAGAGGGAGGAGCGGAGCCAAACGAATTTGAATGAGTGGCGTATTGGTTAGAGGGAGGTCCAGTTGCATATGAGTTGGTAGAAGGCGAAGCAGCGTATGGCTTAGCAGAAGGAGCGGCAGCATACGGATTTACAGGAGGAGTGGCTGTAGATGCTGAAGGAAAGTAATTTTGATCAGGAGCGCCTTGCTGACTAAAAGAACCATAAGGGCTCTGACGAGTAAATGACGGAGATCCTGGTTTTGGAGCATATGGGTTAACTGGAGCAGAGCTGGGTGCAGACGTTTCGGCATGGGAAGAAACACTATCAGATCTAGTACCAGGAGGTCCTACAGGAGGTCCCGAAGGAGGAGGGGCCAAAGGTACGGGAGTTTGACGTCCAAATCCTTGAGGCCCGGGAGGGCTGAACGGCTGCGGCTGACTGGCAAAAGGATTCGCGATTGCTTGGGAGGCAGCAGGAGTCGCGCGTCTGCTTGATTGAGGAAGCCCGGAAGTAGGCAAATCATTCCATCCACCAGCCTCTCTCTTAGGTGCAGGAGGGGCACCGGCAGCAGGAGCTGGAACATTCGAGTTGCCAAATCCAGTAGGATTAGAAGGCTGATACGTATTGATAATGGGATTCGATGGAGGATAAATTCCTGAAGGGGTACGATTGTGTCTCTTGGGCTCAGAGAATGGAGCAAGACCGGGAGATGGAGAAGCTGGCTTACCAGGAGGAGGAGCCAGAGATTGCGGAGGAGCATACGCGGAAGGAGGTTGAGAACTAGCAGTCTTTTGCGGCGCGTATGAAGAAGGATTGGATTGCACTGAAGCGTAAGGAGAAGGGACGGATTGGGCACTGTAGGAAGAAACAGCCGCTTGAGGGGCATAAGGAGAAGCAGAATTAGCAGCAGGCTGACCATAAGGAGAAGGATTGACGCCATAAGAAGAGGTGGGCTGCTGAGGAGCATAGGGGGAAGATGTAGCTACAGAAGGAGCAATGAAAGGGGCTGTCACAGGTACAACGGAAGTCTGCTTCACTGGTGGGTACGCATGTGCAGTGGTATTGCTCTTGCTCAAAGGCTTCTTTTCAGAAGTAGCAACGTTGTTAGCTTTAGACACACGCTCTTTTTCAAGATTTGCACCCGCATACTGAGAAGGCAGTAGATTCAAATATGTCTCGGCAAGATCAAGTTGGCCTTGAGTAGCAACAATGTTGGCGTACTCCCGGTAAGCGTCATAAAGCTGATCAAGATCCTTGTCAGAATCTGATGGCTTAGCAGTAGTTCTAAAGATGGTAACCTTCTCAATAAAATCGTGCAAAGCCTTCACATGAGCTGAGTAAGGTGTCTGCGTGTTTGAAGAAGCTTGCAAGATTCCAACCTCATGCTCACCGATTTCCTTAAGCCAAATAGATGAGGCACCCGAGAGATTTGAAGCAGCGAGGAAACAAAACAAAGCGTTGTTTCTAAAAATAATACTCTCTTCACCAGATGCAGAACTTCTAGCATTTAACAAGCGGTCACCCAGTTTGGTTATAAGAGATTTTAATACAGCCTGGTCTTTAGCAAACGTAAAGATGGCGCTCACAACTTCCTTCCACTCGGAAACATCGGAGTTCTCGACAAGATCAGAAAGATCATTGCTAGACAACGCAGCCAATACGCGCAAAAAAGGTTTAGATTCAGCGTTCTTGGCAATATATGCGTTTTGAACTTTGATTCGAACAGCTTCGCTAGCGTTAGCAGCCAAAGCGAAAGCGTCAGAAAAGCTCTCTTCCTTGAGTGCAATATTCACGGCCTTTTCAAAGTCGCCGGCCAAGACAGCCTTAGTGATCTCCTTCTCAGCCTTAGAAATATTGGCATCGTAAATCGTAAAACTACCAGATGGTTCGTAGACTTTCGAGATAGAAAGAGTACTCAAGAAATCCTCGCCACCAGCACTTTCGAACAATTCACCGTTTGCAGTTTCAGTGTCCTTCTTAATTTCCTCAGGAACGTCTTCACTAGACTCACCTGCAAGAAACTTCTTTATTGCAGTTCTGGCATCATCCTTGTTAATGAGTTCCAAGAGTTCCCAATCGTGTTGGTCAGTGCCATTGGACAGATGCTCAGTAATGATTTCAGAAATCCTATTATCTTTTAGAGCAGCAGCAAATTTCGCAGTCTCCGAGGTAAGCGCCTCATCCTCGGCAAACTTAGAAATTGTAATAGTTGAATGGTTGCCAGAAGCCTTGACTGAAACGATTTTACCCCCAAATCCAAAAGCAACGGAGGAAGGTCGCTTCAGCCATTTAGGAGGGTTTTTGAGAGAAACGACTGGATGTTGAGCATCGACATAGTTATTTGAGTTCCAAAAGTCATCGCTTTCAACATTCTTTTGCTTTTCACCAGTGGAGTTGGTATCTTGTAACGTCTGGATAGTAATTTTGCCGTCAAAAGAAGCAGAAGCAAAAATATCAGGGTAGTGGGAGCTAAAGCTTGTCTTAAAGTTCCAGTTAGATGTGACAGGGTACTCACCGAGCTTAGTTGCATCCTTGGGATCCCACAGAAATGTTTTGTTGTCTTTACCACTGGAGAGCAACAAGGAGCTGTCCTGTTTGCACCAGTCTAGAGACAAAACACCTTTGTCGTGACCTTGAATAATCTGCTGAGGAGCATTGGCATTTCTCAAATCCCACAGCAGAATAACGGGAGATGTCTCATCAGAAGAAGCTGTGATAAGGGTAGTCGAATTGTCTGGATGCCAAGTGATGCTACTAACAGGGCTACGACCATTGCTACCTGGAGGTGAGTAAGATAGATGTAAAACTTCTTTTCTGTTTTTAAGATCCCACACTGAAGTGCCCGAAGATGAACCACTAGCAAGAATATGGGTCACACCATTATTCCAAGCAATGGCATCAACATCTTCTTGTCGGGAAGGGGTTCTGCCAGGAGTAATAGCCTTGTCTAAATTCTTGAGATCCCAGATGTAAATCTCTCCATTGACACCGCCAGTGGCAATGACGTTCTTTTGAAGAGGATTGAACTCTAAGCTCTTAATGGCACCAGTGTGCTTAGTTTGTGTAGAAAAAGATGCCTGGTTGCCGTTGATAAGTGATTCAGCATCCCACAATTCTAATGCTCCGTTTTCCAAAGCACCAGCAATAACACCCTGGGGATGCTCAGATGAGGCACCACCCCATGCAATGTCATAGAATCTGAAGGAAATATGTGTTAGTGTGCTTTCAAATGTCAAGCGCTGGAGATAAACTCAAAAAGTCAATGGCATACCTGGCACTTGTGTCTAATGCAATCTTTGGAGAAAGGTCAAATGATTCAGGTGATCGATCCAGTAGGGAGAGATCCCACAATTCCAATTGAGTGGTCGAAGAGAAGTCGGCATCTACAGCACCTGCAACAGTACCAGTAACGAGCAAAGGATCGGCACCTGTAGGAGACCAAGCAAAGGTTGCTGTTCGAGGAATTTCCTTCAATTTAACCATGATTGAATTGTATTGTCGGTTCTTGATAAATAAGAAGGTTCGTTTTCCTTTTTACAACCAACAGCAATGGAAGCTATCAGTTTAATAACCAAAAGTCCTAAATAAATTGAGCAGACGTATCTGTTTTCTGTATAAATCTAAACAATCAAGAAGAAAAACAATCCGAAAAATTGATAGCAGCGGTTGACTGTTCTCGATAAGAGAAGTATGAAGAAAAAAATTATTGGAAGGGGAGAAGAGGAGAGGGAAGAGAAGCCCAGTAGAACACTTGTTTCTATCATTGGGAAAAGGGTGAAGTGTAGTTTTCGTGTCCAATTTTTCAGGGTTAGGAATTATTTTAACTTAACAACACGTCACTATAGACATCACGTGAATAACCTTCAATTTGTACTCAAATATTTAGTAGACCACAATATGCGCTATAATCGAATTTCAAAGAGACGTCCTGATTTCTGTGTGCATTTGAGCGCAATAATCATAGTCCGAATTCAGAATTCGTTATCGATACCAGCTAGCTTATATCATGAATGTCCTAGTATACTCAGGTATGAAATACCCATTATAATTGTTAGCTTAATCTAAAGGAATTCTAGGCCCGGGTACGACTGTAGAGTCAGTGAAGCACTGCACGGATACATTAAGACGCTTGCTTTCTCCCTACTATGCGGTACTAAATGTAAACAGCTCAGTTCTACTGGATGAACCGTGGGCCAGTTATACTTCATTGCTGGTATTTCCTGGTGGAGCTGATCTTCAATTTTGTCGAGAGTTTGATGGCAGAGGCAACCAACTGATAACTCAATATGTTCGACGAGGAGGTCGATATCTAGGATTCTGTGCTGGAGGGTACTACGGGTCGGGGAGAGTTGAGTTTGAAGTCGGAAATAAAGAATTGGAGGTTAGCGGACCTAGAGAACTTAGCTTTTTTCCAGGAACGGCTCGAGGAGCTGTGTTTAAGGGTTTTGAATATGGAAACCTAACTAATGGTAAAGCGGCCAGCATCAATGTTAACAAGGATTCTCTAGGATTTTTAAATTCTTCTTTTAAAAGTCCATTGTTTCTATATAGCAACGGCGGATGTCTCTTTGTGGACGCTGAAAAGTACAAAAGCAAAGGTGTTGAAGTTTTGGCTAGGTACGCCGATAAACTTGAAGTCAATGGCAGTAAAGAGGATAGTGGTATTGATGCTGCTAACCCCGCGGCAGCAGTTTATTGCAAAGTTGGCAGGGGATCAGCCATTTTGACTGGTGTCCATCCAGAGTTCTCACCTGATTTGCTGAAGCGTGTCCCAAGTGACGCTAAATATACGGACTGTCTTGAAAAGCTTATTGCTGCTCAGACTGAAAGAATGGATTTTATGCGAGGCTTATTAAAAAAGATGGGATTAAGAGTGGATGAGAGCGAGGTGCCGATTCCTGGACTCTCGCGGCTTTCATTATCTGCAGTCAACCCTCTTGAACTTGAAAAGCTACTTCAAATATTGAAAACAGAAATTGGATCTGAGGATGGAACTGTACTTAAAGGCCACAACGATGCCTTTCGGCTTTGGGATTCTCGAGATGCTGTCTTTGCAGAAAATCAAAAAAACCTGGAAAGTGAAAGGGTTATTACTGATTTGGACAAAGTTGTTAAAAATGTGGACGTGTACTATGGTGGATACCCGGATAACAAAATTTCTTCGAGCTTCGATCACGATCTATACTACAAGAGTTTAAAAAATTATAGAGAAGATCAACGAGAAGCCGCGGAAGACATTGGAACGTTTCTTTTGTATGGAGAAGTTGTAACTTCAACCTCAACTTTGCTATACAAAAATTTCAATCTGCTTCGGCACTTACCCAATGGCTTTTCTGCCGTGGGGACTGTGCAAATTTCAGGGCGTGGTAGAGGCAACAATGTTTGGGTGAATCCTCCTGGTGTCCTTGCCACATCCACAGTGTTGAGACTTCCAGTTCACGATCGCCACGGGTTACCTTCTCCCATGATTTTCACGCAATACATTGTATCGCTTGCAATGGTTGAAGCTATAAGAAGTTATGGATCTGGATATGAAAACTTCCCTATTCGCCTCAAATGGCCCAATGATATATATTCAGAAAACCCGGATTTTAAGAAGCCCTTCGTTGGACAGACCCAAGACGAAGAAATTATAGAGTTTTACAAAGTTGGAGGTTTACTCGTGAACAGTAGCATATTAGACAATGAATATGCTCTTGTCGCTGGAATGGGAGTAAATGTTAGCAACCATGCGCCATCTATTTCACTCAATACTATTGTGAACAAGCTTAATGAAGGCAAAAGAAAACAGGAAGAACTGCCACCCCTCGAACATTTCACGATTGAAAAATTGCTCGCCAAATATTATACTGTATTGGGCGAAATGCTTGTCAAGTTTAAATATTTTGGATTTGGTCCCTATGAAGAGTTGTATTACAAACGCTGGTTGCACACAGATAAGATTGTTACTTTGGAACAGTACAGTAATGTCAAGGCCAAGATTAAAGGTATTTCAAAGGATTTTGGTATGCTGGTAGTTGAAGAAGTTGATCGCAACGACCAACCAACCGGAAAGACATATGAACTTCAGCCAGATGGAAATTCGTTTGATATGATGAAGGGTTTACTAAAGAAAAAGACGTGAAATTTTTTGTGTAATCCTTTTTTTTGTTTAAAAAAATTAAAAACTCCAGAAAATCATAAATAACTCAACAATATTATTCTATGCAATAATTGTTTGGACTGTAGATGCAATAAATATGACAAGCATTGCAGCAAGCCATTTGGCAGTTGTAGGATCTAATACGCTGCCATCATTCTTACAGTTAACGCAAGTGTACTCTAATAAAATGAGTTAGTTTTGTCAAAAATCATGTATAACAATAGAAACTTACGAGCCAAAGGGGTGTACGTTTGGGGACTGTACATGAAGAATTTTTGGCTGAAGGGTGAAAGATAACCTGCAGAGGGAACGGAAGACATGTTCTTCGCCGAATCATAGATTTGAAGAGTATACTGAGAAGTCAAAAGAGGAACAGTGGCGTTGGCTTGAAATTCTTCTGTATCCCAAGTAAAACTGGTTTCACGGGAGGGATGATTAGTCGCAATAGTGTATGTTTCTGAGTTGTAAGAGCAGAAGGCTTGAATGTTTAAATTCTTGGGCGTGACAGAAAGAGACAAATATTGCCACTCGAAGGTAGCAAATTGTCCAATTTTGATGTAAGTAGTATCTGTAGGAGCGGGGGTCTTAAGGGATATAGTACCGACGGGCATGCGAGGATCAATGGTTGTGGTAACATCTCCTTCGTAAATGCCTGTATCCCGCGAGCTCGTAGGACCGGAAGAAGATTTTTCATCGGAGTCACTAGAATCGCTGGATTTCTTAGAAGCACTAGTCGATTTGGAATTCTTAGTAGTTGTTATAGTATTTCCAGCATCAGGAATATCATCATCAGATAGGGAGGATTGACTCGGTTCACCTGTAGCATCAGGCACATCGGAGTCATCAGTATTAGTAGCTTTACTTGTACCTTCATTCTTGTTTGTGGTTCCGCCGGTGGATGTGACACCCGTCGTCTTCTTGTTTCCCGTAGAGGTCTCATGCTCAGTTTTGCCTGTGCTAGCAGCAGTGTTTCCTGTTGAGGTCTCATGCTCAGTTTTGCCTGTGCTGGCAGCAGTGTTTCCAGCATCGGGAATGTCTTCGTCACTGTCTAAGTAAAAACGTTAGTATGATCTTGCTCACAATATATCAGACATAAACATACCCTGGGCCCGAGCAACAGAAGCCATGCAACACAAAAGCACCACCAAGGCTAGCAATAGTAACCGAAGATTGAGAAACTTCATTGCTCTGTGTTTACTTGTTATACCGAGAAATATATTGCTATATATAGATGTTTCGGAGGCGGTATCTAAAGCAAAAGGTCTGGAAGAGTCGTTTGTGGGCCGCTATGCCTGTATCCTTTATATTTATCAGACAAGTGAAACGTCTTTAATGAAGGTAAGTAGCGAGAGAGAGGTAATATAGCCTTCGAAGGAGGTGATTGTCGTGGTCAATTCTTTCAGAAAAAAAAAAAAAAAGATCTAGAAAAAAAAAAATATTCAGGCATAACTATACTACGGGTTAAAGATAGTATCTCAAAAAAGGAGGTTTCAAAATAAAATCTTGGTTGCTGTAACAACATAACCATAACCCTCATGTACTGTTCTAGCTCAAATTCAGGTCCAAAACTTTCTGAAAACTAAAAGTTCACCTTAGACCACGCTACAGATCCAGTCTTTACGCATAAATTTGCTGAGCTGACCTCTCATAATGCGCTCTTGTTGGATGCTAAATATTTATAGGGAATTTTTTTTAAAAAAAAAGTAGTTATGCATAAAGATCCAGCTCTTCGTAGACAAATGGCTTGTAGTCGGCATCCACTATGGCACCGTATTCGTGAAGATCATTATCAGCCTTAACCTTGCCTTTCTTGTCTTTCTGGAAAGCATTCCCTCCAAGATAACCAAACTTTGCAATTAGAACGTCTTCGACTCTTTTCTTGGCCTTGGTAGGAACCAAGAGTGAAGTGTTGATAAAATTGGGAGGCAGGCCATATCGGAGAATAGACTCCACAAAAATTCGTATTGCTTTCAAGTGCGCCCAGTTTTTCATAACGTCGCTATACGCAGTGTGAGAAAGCCTGACAGTATCCCCCCATAGCTTACGCTCTTGCACAGAAGCGACCTGTTGCTCCTTGCGCATGTCCTCAATCAATGCCTCGGAGAATTTAAATTCTCTAGGCGTCCATTTTTTTTCGCGGGCCTTCAAAGTGAACTCAGGCAAAAACTTTTTGAATAATGTAGTATTAAACAGAGTGTACTCGTCATCACTGGAAATCACGCTAGCACTGCGAGGAACTACCATTGGAGAAAGAGTCTCATAAGACGACAAGTATTCCTTGGTCAAAGATTGGGGAACAGCCACAAGGATGGTAGTAAGATATTCACTTTCTTGAACGAAATGTTCCCTTCGAACCACGTCGTGGAGTGCCCGAACTGAAAGGTTGCCTGTTTGCTTTCTATCTGCAGCAACCAGTGTGGTTTTCGCAGCAGTGTAATTTGCGTAGCTCGCTCTTACATCAGTGTCTAAACAGAAAGTGTCCTAATTATGTTAGTTAGAATTGCCTGCCAGAGTCCTTGAAAACATTTACCTTTGATAACAGGTCAACTAATTCCGGGATAGACTTGTCCACACGGTATTTGCTCGTGCTCCAAGTAAAAGACTTGATGTAGTTCTCCGGAGATTCTGGAAAAAGTTAGCTAGATCTTAAAGTAAGACATTTTCCCATACTTCCATCCACCTTCTTTGCAGAAATGATTTTGGACTGGTTTCCCTCATAGATGTTGCCAATAATATCACTCAGTTTGGCGACGACACCATGGAATTGTGCGTCCAGCTTTGCTAACTCCTCTGATTGCTGAACAAGGCTGTCAAGAGTACCAATTTTAAAAACAGGAATGGAGAATTGTGAAACTTCAGAAGGTGAGACGTTGAGGTTGTCCATATACCATTTCTCCAGCTGGGTTTCTGGATCACCTCCACTAGGAGCAGCACTTGCAGGAAGCGAAACGAAATAAAATACAGACATGATCAACAGGGAAAGAGCGAGACCAACCGGAAAGTTCACAAAGAGGAATTCTTAAAATTTATAAAGACCTTATATATGTAGAAAAACACTAGATTTTGAGCAGTCTAATTAACACCGTAATTTCTTTGATCTTCAGTATTTCACTTTCGAGATGTACTTCTCTACTTTCCATCGTATGTCTCTACAGATATTGATTTGACATGGCGGCTTCACCTTCGCGGGGTAAGGGCAATTCTGTAATAGTACATTAAAGTCCTGCGAATTATCCAGTTACTGAAACTCCCAAGAGCCCAGACATAATTTTTCTCTTTCCTCCCAAAGAAAAATTTCAAACGTTCTGAAAAAAAGGGTCTCAAATATTTGCGTGCTTTAGACGGAATTATTGTAGAAACAACATGAGTAGAGCATTAGAGGTACGTGTTGAAAATGAAAGAGTCTGTCAGATATTTTAAGGCTTATTAACATTTTATAGGAAAGGTTAAAGTCGCATTCGAATTCTTTTGATGGACTTTTATCTTTGATTCCCGCAAAATATTATTACGATGATGATACCAAAACGCAGTGGAACCGAAAAAAGCAGTCCAAAGCACAAGCAAAGGCATCAAAAAAATCTAAATTTGATCCTGCTACAAAGTCTACAGCTGGTGACGTAAATAAAGAAAGAGCCGCAAAGTTACAGCCTATTCTTCCTCCTCCTACCAAAAAATCGATTCAAAAGCATTTGGATTCAGCTGGAGACAAGAAGACGAAATTGAAGGATGAGGAAGATGATAATGTTTCAGTATCCAATCAAGATTCTGGCGACAGGAACGTTGCTGAAGAGAGCGATCAAAGCGAAGAACAAGATCAAGATCAGGAAGAGGTCGGAGAAGCCTACGATGATGATGGGAATATGTTGCAAACAGAAGCTGACCAAACAAAAACTGATATCCAAAAGAACAAGCCAGATCCTGAACGAATTCAAGAACTACGGACACAGCTTGCAAACAAAATTCAAAAGTTAAGAGAAAAAAGAAAGGCGCCCGGAACTACTGTGAAAGGCGCCCCAGTAAACCGTGAAGCCGCTCTTGAAGCTAGAAAAGAAAAGCAGCGAATCAGCAAGGAGAAGCGACTTCTCAAACGCAAGAGGGAAGAGGAAGAAGAAGTAGAAGAAAGTGAAAATGAGGAAATCCAAGACAATATTTTGGACGGTGCAGATGTTTCTTCCGTTGTGTTTAGTCAAGTTGTGTTCAAAGATGGAGACCGAGCTACGAGCAACTTGAAGGATATTCGAAAGAAGAAATTTTCCAAGGGCCCTCGCGATATTCTTGGACAATTGAGACATATTGAAGCCAAGAAATCAAAGTTGCAAAACATGGATGCAGAAAAGCGCAAAGATGTTGAGACCAAAACTAAATGGAGTAAAGCACTAGCTCAAGCAGAAGGTGAAAAGGTACGGGATGACGAAAAGATGCTGAGAAAGTCATTGAAAAGACAAAAGCAGGATAAGAAAAAGTCTCAAAGGCTCTGGAAGGATCGTCAAGAAACTGTTACCAAGAGTATTGCTGATAAACAAAAGAAGAGGGAAGAAAACATTGCATTGAAGCGAGAACGAAACAAGCTCAAGAGCAAGAAAGCCAAGGTTAAGGCTGGGTTCATCCGAAAGCCTACAGGAAAAAAGCGCGTCAATCGTTAGAGCTAGAGATTAAAAGTTATAATTCTATAAAGAAAAAGTCAACAATTCATCAGTCCATTTCCTTGACATCATAGTCAACATCTTGACATAAGCCGCGCAAGAAACGATTTGTTGCGGTCAACCTTTCTAGCAGGGTAATGGGGTATGGCTCACTTCGGTGCTTAAAACCTGAAAGTTTTGTGAATAAATATCTTGCGTTCTTTCCTCTCAGGTAGTTGCTTGTTCATTTGCATTCTAATCATCTTGTTTTTTTTCTCTGTTTGATATCAATCTTTCAGGCTAATAGAAAGGGATTACTGCTGTCAAAATTCCAATTACATGTGCAATGAGCAAAGTATCAGGCAACGTGTTGGTGATATCCAATCGTCTCCCAGTTACCATTAAACGGTCTGAAAATGGGGAATATGACTATGCAATGTCTTCTGGAGGTTTGGTGACTGCTTTATCAGGGCTCAAGAAGACAACCAAGTTTAAATGGTTTGGCTGGCCTGGTCTTGAAATTCCAAGTGCTGAAAAAGATCGTGTGTGCAAAGATTTGGCTGACAAGTTTAACTGCATACCTGTTTTTTTAAGCGACGACTTGGCTGATTTACATTACAATGGATTTTCAAACTCGTAAGTGCTATTCTCTATTGATTTCTAAACCTTGCTAATATTTTACGAGAATTTTGTGGCCGCTTTTTCATTATCACCCTGGTGAGATGAATTTTGACGAGGTAGCGTGGGAGGCGTATACTGAGGCCAATCGGCTATTTGCTAAGGTAATTGCGGAGGAGGTGGAAGATGGTGACTTGGTTTGGGTGCATGACTACCATCTTATGCTACTTCCAGCAATGTTAAGAGAGGAGCTAGAAATGACCGACAAAAAAATCAAATTGGGATTTTTTTTGCATACCCCCTTTCCTTCAAGCGAGATTTACAGAATCCTCCCTGTTCGTCGGGAAGTTCTTTTAGGTGTTTTGAGCTGCGACTTGATTGGGTTCCATACGTACGACTATGCTCGTCACTTTTTATCGTCTGTTTCTCGCATTCTTGGCCTTCCTACGCTCCCAAATGCAGTTGAATTTGATGGTAGAGTAGTCAATGTGAGTGCGTTTCCCATTGGAATTGATACGGACAAATTCCTTGAGGGATTGAAACGACCAGTAGTCAAGGATAGAATTACCGCGTTGAAAAAGAGGTTTGAGGGAACGAGGATAATCGTGGGGGTGGACAGGCTTGATTACATCAAGGGAGTTCCTCAAAAATTGCACGCATTTGAAGTATTTTTGACAGAACACCCGGAATGGATTGGTAAAGTTATTTTGGTTCAAGTTGCAGTGCCCTCGCGTGAGGATGTTGAGGAATACCAAAATCTCAAGGCTGTAGTTAATGAGCTAGTTGGCCGCATCAATGGGCGATTTGGTACAGTCGAATTTACGCCAATACACTTTCTTCACAAAAGTGTTGAGTTTAATGAGCTCATATCTCTTTATGCCCTCTCCGATGTGTGTCTAGTGAGCTCAACGCGAGATGGCATGAATCTGGTCTCTTATGAGTATGTTGCATGCCAACAAGCAAATCATGGAGCTCTTATTTTGTCAGAGTTTACTGGTGCTGCTCAATCATTAAATGGATCACTTATAGTCAATCCTTGGAATATTGAAGACTTGACATCGGCAATATATGAATCTCTTACTCTCCCGGAGGAAAAGAGAGTGGCTAATCATCAGAAACTATTCAAGTACATTTCCAAGTATACTTCAGCCTTTTGGGGTGAGAGCTTTGTAAAGGAGCTTGACAAGATTACAGATGGTTAGATAGGCAAGAAGGGGCTGATTTCTGGCATTATAGTGTTTAAAGACAAAATGACGATTTCCACCAATTGTAAGTGGCTTTAAGACAGTTTTAACCAGGGTTCAGTGAAATGTTTTTTGAAAAGCTTGTACCGCCCATAAGATATAGTTTGGTTTTTATCCATATTTTATACATGCATACCGACTGTGTCTGATTTCAAATCTAGACAATGGAGCTAACGACAAATAAGTAAAAAAGAGCTAGACTAAAGCAATATTGATAAAAATACACTACAAGATTTAAACTTGTTGACCATGATAGGACAAACTTGGTTTAACACCCGAGACTTTTGAATAACTGAATGGCATGTACGCGAAACAATTTCAACCTTCAAACTTAGGTCCAAAAAAGTTTTTTAACAATACTTTTTGAAATTTTTTTAATAGTTGTAAAGCTGATTGGCAATAAAAAAAATTTTATAAAAAAGGTGTTAGCAGTCTACTTGGCATGTTCAACAACAAAAAGAGTATTAGAAGAAAAAACAGAGATCAGATGTATCCCTGCTTGCTCCTGTACTCCTGTTATCTGCTTTTTGTAAAACTCTTCCAGAAATAGTGACTGGCTTAAAGTTTTCAGACAATGATAATACTCACTATTTGTTCTGAGTTCTTGTCGACACAAGTGTATAGGAAAGAAAATAATTTCTTACCTTTGCTTTAGGAAACAAGAAAATTCTTGGAATCCTACTGTATGCATGACTGGTTTATGTTTCGAGCGAAATTCATTTCGTTTGGTTCCATCGCATATTTGTCTTGAAGATTCTGTAGTATTAGGCTCTTGCTGTCCATCACCTGGAGGTTAGATCCTTTTAAGATTGTAGTATGATTTGAATCTCTAACTCCACGTAATAGATTTCAAGTTCAACCAACTTTGAGGTCGCCTTCTAAAGAACTGTATGAAATTTGGTACTAGACTTAAGCAGAACTACAAGAAGTCGGTACACAATATGACGTCACGGGCTATTGAGAAGGCCGATAATGTTCAACAGACATTGCTAACTACTGTAGCTAGTGACTGGCTGACTGTCTTTCTGCCCATGTATGGGTGGTTTTCATGTGAGAATCTCTTCTGTGAAGCAGAAAAGTGCAAGGACTTTTTAGGCGGTGGTATCCGTTACACGGCATGTGTTGTAGGTTGAAAAAGTCAGAACAAAAGGTATAAATATTTACTCTTTCCCTTTGTTTTACTGCATTTTTCTTCTTTCTTTCATGGAAAATATTAAAATATCATCGACAGTATCTTGATTTAAGAGAGTAGTGCTTACAATTGACTCCAAAAAAGCGAAGCAGTTCAAATTTTTTACAAGGACTCAAAATACAATGTCCGACGTGCCGCCTCTCATTTCATCTGAAATGGCCGTTTTGCGATAAATAATGCACATTTTAATAGTTAAACTGGGTGTTGCTATAAAGTTGTTTGCGTGAAACCAAATGTCAACCATTTCGCTGGATACCTTTGAGGATACCAAAAGCAATTCCAGAACTTCTTCAAATCCGTCCGAATACCCCGACCTGATATCCGTGAATCGTGGTTGACTACATGGGGCGCTCCCTCTAGAACGAACTATTTTTGCCTGCTGTTGGCTTTTACACTGGGTAGTTCAATGCCCTTATTTACCATGATACAAATGTATACTCATGTTTTCCAAGATTCTGGGTCTAGTCTTGAAGAATTTTGACATTTTGGTTCTGATAGATGAACATTATACCCTCGAATCTTAAACATATCCTATTAAAGAATAGTACCCAAAAGGAAATGGAAAAGTGCGATCTGCGATAACGGCATTTGGATTTCTTTTAGGAAGGGTTTATACCATTGTTACTTTAGACTGAAACCCTTCTCGGTCCCCCCAATCCCAGTTTTCATTTCGATTTCCTTGAGTCTCGCTGATAGTCTTATTTACCACCATAAAGAAAATGAGAAAATTTAACTCTTCATGCAACGCACAGACTTACAGAGTAATCCACTTTGGGAAGTTTTTTTGTTGAAAGGAGTCAAAAGGGCGGAAACGCTCATGTTTCAAAACCAACTTCACATTACTGCTTGGGAAGAGGGTTTCAACTTTCTGTATTATTTTTCCCTCTTTTTTTTTCTCCCCTTTCCCCTTCAACCATTTTCACAGACCTCCTTTGCTTTCACCTTGATATTTCGACAGGCCCACACCCAACACCAGATAAATAGTGAAATTTGCAATTCTTCATTTCATTCCTTGTTTCAGGACTAGTTTAATACTGACTTGGTGGTCCTCTCTTTCCTGGTCTATCGACCTCCTGTTATAAGTACCCAACCGCCTGTTTTTGTTTAGTGGGTGAGTTCTGGGCCTATTTTTATCCAGCTTTTCCTACGATCTCTGTTCTCTGAAGGCCCATTTTTATGGTATTATGGGAATACTTTGCTCTTAACTCAAAATTAAACGAACGACTCAGAATCCAACAATAATCCTTAGGGTGACTTCAAGTGCTTTACACCAAAATGCCTTTGCAACGAGACACGTCTTTTTCGCTCTCACGAGTCGTGAGTGACCCTTTTGCACTGTCCACGATATCCATAGCTTCAGTATGTCTACATCTGCGTGCTGTCATAGTAAAAACTAACGTTGAATCAATAGATTGGCTGGGTGATAGCACTAGCTGGTTCCATAGCATCCGCCCTTACTCAGTCGACGTTCCCTGTATTTGCATGGTGGGGTATCGCCTGTGAATTTTTCATTATACTTGGTATCCTCTATATGTTTGGAAGTAACAAAATCAACGCCTATAGACTGGCAGTATGTTGCGTCGCTTGAGATGGTTAATTTGTTTCTTCTCAATACCTAACTACTTTTTAGATTCTCGCTTATCTATCGGCGACAACTGTTTACACAACAAACTCAACTAATAACTTTGTCTATTTGACGACTCCCGCAACAGCTGCAGCTGCAGCTGGATATATCCTCTTATCAATCATCAATATAATATGGATGTTCTACTTTGGAACCACTGATGAGAGCAGGTTCCATTCTATTATCGATTCTTATTCAGACAACCGTGGCCATGGGGCCCCAACTTATTCTTCAGCAAGTCGACCTATGGACAATATGGGCAGTCAAGCAAATCCTTTTAACAGAAACTCCGCACTTCAGCCTACTCAACAAGGCCTGAACCACTTTGAAGGTGCAGATTCCTATCCTCAAATGTTTATGGCGGCTCCGTTGGGTGGTTTTGAGAACTCAAGCGATCTCAACCCCAAAGACGGTGCCTTCAGACAATCACATGCGAGCATGGCCACATCAGATGTTCCAGCTACTCCAGCCGAATACCCATATCGGGCGAGAGCTGTTTACGCATGTAAGTTCCTATTTCACTTTCAGTTTTTTTCTTTTAGCTAACTTAATTACAGACACTGCCAATCCTAGTGACGCTAACGAGATTTCATTCGAAAAGGGTGAGATTTTAGAGGTTAGTGATATTAGTGGAAAATGGTGGCAAGCGAGAAGAGCAAATGGCCAAGTCGGAATTTGCCCAAGTAATTACGTTCACTTACTTGTAAATGAAGGTGACGGGGAGTAAAGCTGATGGAGGTTGAATAAAATCATGTTTCCATATTTTTTTATTTTACATTATTAAAATTTTTGTTAGTATTTTAGTGTTGGTTTGTTGTCATGACTGAATCGATTTCAAGGGCTATTATGATTCAAATTTAACGAGTGAATTTCCGACTTTAAAACATGCTAGCTGTATTCTCTACTTTAGAAGCAGAGTTCTCTGCAATCTCCATATGGTAAATTGTCTCGAGCGTACATATATCTGCTGCAAGTGATTTCAAATTTAAGAGGAGGACGAAAACTGAACATGTTTAACTTTCTTATTGTTTAAATATTTTGGTGACTCGTTTGAATATGAATATTAAGGTCGGTACCAGTAAAACACAATGATAACGCTACAGGCATGGTTTCTGGAACTGGTATAATAAGAAAATAAGAATCGAATTACCGGAATATTTACAATGTACTTTAATGCCCTTACTTCCAACGCTACAACTTGTTTTTTTCTCTTTTTTTGTGTCAAAACATTTCAAGTTAAGATGGAGAAGGCATTGACTTGACATACCTGAATAAGTCAATACAAGCTGTTGGCGTCACGCCTTGGATTCTTCGTGCTTGGCCTAATGTTTCTGGTCTTATTCTTTCCAATAAATTTCTTGACTCATTTGACAAACTACCCAAGTTAGCGTAATCAAAGTCTTTAGGGATTGCTAAATTTTCATCAGAATCAAACGCCCGAATCAAATGCTGCTCGCGCTTAATGTATGGAAAATACTTGGCGTCAATGTCCACTTTTTCCAAAATGAGCGCGGGGATTTGTGATATGTCGCCGTCAACATGCTCAAATAACTGAGAAGGAGTAACATCTTTTAGACGAAGAAGCTCAAAAGCCGTTCGTTTTTGAGTGTCGCTGCTGATTCGAATATTTGGAAGTTTGCGCGCCCAGACAGCAGCGGGAAGACTTGTGGATTCAAGCAAACTTTTTGTCAGATTATACTTTTCTTCGTCTTGTAAGAACCGCGCCCATCGCTGATCTGAAACCACGCCTAGCTCGCGCCCTATACGGGTCAATCTCTTGTCGGCATTATCTGACCGCAACAAAAATCGAAATTCGCTTCTAGATGTGAACATTCTGTAAGGCTCTTCCACTCCCATCGTCACCAAGTCGTCTATTAACACGCCAATATATCCCTCACTACGCTTGATAATGAACGGTGAAAAACCAAGTGAAGAACGACCTGCGTTGATTCCAGCAATGATACCCTGAGAAGCAGCTTCCTCGTAACCCGTAGTACCATTGATTTGTCCAGCCAAAAATAAACCTTTGACACGCTTTGTTTCAAGAGATGGCCGAAGCTCACGAGGATCAACGTAATCGTACTCCACACCATATCCCGGTTGAAGCATTTCAACGTTTTCTAGTCCCTTGATTGTGCGAAGAAATTGGAACTGAATATCTGCAGGCATGGATATACTAATGCCATTGGGGTATACAGTGTTTGAGTCCAATCCTTCCGGCTCCAGCCACACTTGGTGATTGTCCTTGGTATGAAATCTCTTGATTTTACTCTCGATTGACGGGCAATAACGAGGCCCTTTAACTGTTTCTCGAATATGGACTGACTTGTCAAAATTGTCCATGACAATCTTGTGAGATGCAAGGTTGGTTCTCGTCATATGGCAGTTTAGCTGGTTATCTGGCAAAGCTATAGAATCATTCACGTAGCTAAACGGCCTCGCTGGGTTATCTGGAGTTTGAACCATGAGACCTTCGTAGTTAATTGATTCATGCGCCAAGCGAGGAGGCGTTCCAGTCTTTAATCTGCCCATTTGAAATCCTGCTTTTTTAAGGGTCTCGCTAAGCCCAAATGTCGCTTTCTCACCAATGCGTCCGGCCGGATAAGTTGTCAATCCAATATGAATCTCTCCTGAAAGAAATGTGCCCGTAGTTATAACAATATTAGATGTAGCAATAACTTGCCCAGACTCCAAAACTACACCACGCACAGTTCCATGCAAAGGCCCAGAAAGGCTGCTTTTAGCATTTTCGTCATGATCAATCAGGATGTCAGCTACACTATCCTCCTTAATCTCTAAATTCGGGTAGTTTTCTAGCTCGGTTTGCATTTCTCTTTGGTAAATTTTTCGGTCGATTTGAGCACGAGGACCCTAAGAATGACAAGTTAGATTCCATTTTCAAAAACCAAACCCAACAATCAAGGGATGGTTTATCATAGGACTCAGTTGTTCTGTTCACTTACCCACACAGCGGGACCACGCGAGCGATTTAATACCTGATAATGAATTCCAGCCTTATCTAACAGTCCCTTATTAGCATGCGTAACGACAAACAATATTTCTTTGAGAGAAAACGCATTACTCACCTACTATTCGTCCCGCTATGCCATCCAAAGCATCGATTTCCTTAATCAATATGCCTTTACCTATTCCTCCAAAACTCGGATTGCAAGAGCAAACACCAATAGTACTTGCTTTTGGTGTCACTAGCATTGTTTTTGCACCTGACCTAGCAGCCGCAGTACAAGCTTCCGACCCGGCATGTCCTCCTCCAATAACAACCACATCGCAGAAAGGGGCAGATTTTAGTAGTCGTCTGGAGTCTGCTGTCACTGAAGCATGACGATTGGATATTAATACAGGCAAATAGGGACCTGTTCTCATTTGGGAGGCGGAGGTACTACTTTTCGGCAAAGTAAAACGAGCGAGCATTTGACACCGTCGCCTTAGGTTATTACTATTGCTGCTAAGCCCTAAGGTGGTCAGTGTGCGGGCACTGACTGGGCTTGATGCCCGGTCAGATCCCAAGAGTCGCAGGGTCGCTGTACGAGTTCTAGTCAAAGAGATCATTTGTAATTCAGCCTCAGGATGGATCTGGAAATAATTACAAGGTTAACACCACAGTTTTTTATTCTTTTCTCTCTTTAACCAAAATCCCTTGAAAAGCGGTTGTCTTTATCTAAAAGACGAAAAAAATTAGTCAAACCAGAATTTAAACAAAAAACGTAGATTTGAAATATCGCAGAATCTTGAGAGATCTAATGGCTACTACTATGAAGGAAAAAGTTTCGAAAATACATAAGGCAAAGTTCCCGTAAGTAAAAATTTCAGTTTCTTGTAGGGCAAGGGAGAAATCAAAACTCCTTCAAAAAGCAGCGAAGCTAATTCTTGCAAGAAGATAGTTCTCCAACTAGTTTTTTCTGTTCAATAGCAGAATTCAGCAGAATTAAAGAGGCTGTGAGATTAGTAAACATTAGGGATGACTCTGTTCATAAGAAACAGTGTTTTAGAGATATACTTGCAAGAAAAAGTTTGCAATGAAAGTAAAGATTTAATCACATTCATTGCTAGTTACCCACACAGTTTCTCTTTTTGCGCACTTCAAGTGAAATTGCTTGAGAATGTTAGCAGTGACATTCAAGAAGCCTTCATTTCACATACCTCCGTAGTCTCTTTTGATTTCGTGATGTTACTTCCTACAAAAGTGTTCATCACAAATACAAACATTTTAATTGACAGGAAGATATTTGGTGTTTATTTGCATTCAACGCTAACAAAAAATTCTAATCAAAACAGTTTCAAAGTAGTACAAGGTTTTTTAATGGTTTAGTATGTATGAGTAAAAATGTATTTGCTCCAGTGAGCCGCCATCCCCCTGTTGGAATCAAAGCGTATTCAAACTAAAATAACTTTATTGCGAAGGGAGGTTATCTTATTGCCCGTTTAAAATCTCTTGGAATTCATTTTTAAATAATTCCTGATTCTGCATTGTGTTCTTAGCTTAATTTTTTTTATTTCTCAGGAAAATCAAGACAACCTCGAAATTTTTTCAGGAACATGTAAAGAAAAAGGCAATGCTTGTCCGCCCTTTGTATCTATTTCGGTTTTAATCCATTTACACAATGCGAACTTCATGACCCTGCAATATTTAATTCTGCTCTCGCCTTTCTTATGGCCCCGACATGAAAACTTTGAGACAGATCATGGACGGCGTCCAACGTGTCATGTAACTTTTTAGTTGCCGCATGCTGAAGCTTTTCTTTTCTTCTGTCTCTTCTTAAATTTTGATCTAGTTGTGTCTTCACCCCCTTCTTTTCATAAATCGACAAAAAATTTCATTTCACCGGATGGAATAAATCTAATATAAAAAACTATACAACCATATCATTAAGACCCAAATCTTCGTTTTGCTCATGAGTGCGCTCAAAGTCCTCGGTTACCATATTTGGGTCAGGATCGGGGGCATAAACGTTTTGGATATAAGAAGCAGCCAAAGGATCGTTCATGATCAAGGTAAATTCAATTTTTCCATCAATAGCATCCTGAAGTCTAGACAAGAAAATGACCCAGTTAGTCTTAGTAGACTCATCCATAGAATCAGAGCTCCCAGAAAAAACTTTGCTGTTGAGCTCCTCGTACACCTGCGTAAGCAATCCTTCAATGGTAGTGAATCTACCACCAAGAGTGCCCGGATTTAAATCTAGGTTAAGTTCAGGGATTTGGAGACCACAAGTCTCAGACTTGAGAATGTCTCTGGTAAGATCATCGGGGTCTGTGACCTTCAATGTCACCTTGCGACCAAGTTCGGGGACCGCACCACCAGTCTTAACATCGTTAGATTTGTATCCGCAATGCTCACAGACAGTACTCATGATGATGACGTCTTTAAAGTGAGGAATGTTGACTACTTTCATATGAGTAGGACATGGCTCAAAGCAAACAGAGCAAGTAGCATTAAAAGTCTGAACTTCTGTGTTGAGATTTTCAATTTCACTAGCCTCTGATATGACTTGGTCAATTGCACTTGGATTTCGTGATGCATCGTTAACGTGACTGGTCTCAATAGAAGGTCTCTGATCATCAGATTCCAATGGGGGCGCAGCAACTCCAAGGTCAACGTTTTGCTGTCTTGTTCTAAAATATTGAATATGCGACCACTTGTGAGAAGCTTCCTCGGGAACGAATTCGACCCACGAGTTTCCTGAGGGATCATCAGCAATCAGAGTCAAAGGTAACATGTCTCCATTAATTGCAGATTCTAGTTTCGCGATTACAGGCTCAATCTTAGCAAACGTGTCGGGATCAACGACCTTTCGCACAGGCTGATCTGCAGAAAGATCGTCTCGAATCTGAGATAGCAAGCCTTCAACATTTGTGAGTTGACCTCGCTTGGCTGGAATTTCAATGTCAAGTTCAGCAAACTTGCAAGAGCAGTAGTCGGACTTGATAACTTGTCTGTTCAAATCAGTCTTGGTCTCCACCCGAAGTGTGTACTTGCTTCCCTTTTCCTGGATCTCTCCAGCACTCTGAATCTCAGAGTTCTTAAATCCACAATGTGGGCAACAGAACGACATAATGATAACTTCGCGAAAAAAGGGGATTTTAGTGAGCAACATTCGTGTAACACCTGTTTTTTCGCAGTTCATGCACATAGATTCGATTTCTTGGACGGGATGACCCTCAGCATCAGCAGCAGTTGTCATTGTAATTCCTTCACCAGTGGCCCCAAGAGCAGGATTGGGTCGCATCTCTTGCGAGTCATCTACAAGCTGAGCAGCATCTCCGACGGTGTTAAAAATCTGCTCTGAATCCTTCTCATTAGTAGCAGGCA
Organism: Geotrichum macrosporum; assembly: GCA_030463045.1. NCBI lineage: Eukaryota > Fungi > Ascomycota > Dipodascomycetes > Dipodascales > Dipodascaceae > Geotrichum > Geotrichum macrosporum. The sequence goes on from JAKVQY010000015.1 coordinate 41,025, forward strand.
TATTGTTTGTCTTTGGTTTCTTGGTATTGCTTAAGTCGTCAATAAGCGCAGGGCTTCTCTTATTCAAATTCTCAGATTGCTCACTAGACATAAGGTGTATCTATATAAAAAATTTGAACGAGGAGCAACTATTGTACAAATTTAAAAAATGCTTAAAAAATAGCTAGAACAATCTCGAAAAAGACGTTTTGAAATTTTTCCTGGCTTCATGACAAATTCACAAATCACATGACCAGCCGTGTCTAGCAAATCAGTAAATCTCGCCTATTTGAAATTCTAAGGGATTGCAGAAATTTCAATCACGAAAAAAAATCGACAGCTTACTATGTGTGGCCAAAAAAACAATTAACCAGACGATGCTGAGTCTCCGGTCTATTTGCAAACAGGGAAGAAGAGTTAACTTGGTATTGTAGCTTATAGTGGGCTCATTTATCGGTTCCGCGTGGGTGCTGTGAATCCTTCCAAATGGGCGAATTTTCACGCCCTAGGAAGTACTCAAAAAGCTGCAAGTTTCATAGATAAAAACATATAATAGAAGCCAAAGCGTAGATGGCAAGTTAAACACAATTCTTGGGCTGGAATTAAAAATTTAGCATGACCCCAGTGGATAAAACATTTGGGTTCTTAAGGTGTTCGACGTTAGGGAATAAAGCACGGCTGCTGTTCGAGCTAAATAGACGTGACCTGAAACGCAAAACTTATGAACAAACCGAATCGTGCTGGTGGAGTCTGTTTTCTCATGCTCCGTAGCGATAGCTGTAGCAAAGTATTTACAAAGCTTTGGCCAGTCGGCCATGTTTAAACTTATCTTGGCAGAGGAGTTGTTTGCCCCAATAAAATTTTTAGGTCTCCTCCCTCTGCCTTTTCTCACCACCCCACTTCAGCAGCCAAGATTCCAACAACAATTAGCCATAATATTAAAAGAGCTGACCCCATTCTTCTTTATACTATGCAAACTCAGTCTAGCTCATCCTACATCTTGAGTATATTTCTTGGACAAACAACTGACTTTAGAAACTCAGAACTTGATCGAGGGGTAATTCTGTCCGCAACCACTATCACTCGTACATTCTCGCTCAGATCGCAAGAACGAGTTGTTCAATAGCTGAAATATTTGCATACCTAATGCGCTCTTCTTGTATTTGCTTCTTCTCGTTAATTACTTTATACCAGTATGGATTCTGTCATACTGCCTATTAATGCAGAAAAAATTAACGGTCAACAAATGACTGCGCTTGATTCCAAATTACCAGAAACCAAGGAGCACAATAACCCCAGGAAACGGTCAATATCTGCGCTGGAAGAGGGTTCTAGCACGTCTAAGCTGCCATCTTTTTCTCAAACACTTAGAAACATCTATCCCCATTCAGCAAACAAGCGCAAAGATACTCACACCCTTATTGATCCAGCTGAAATAAAGGAAGAAGATGAAGTTGAACCCTTTGAAAATATTGACGAAAAGCTAGAGCATTCAAATAATTATCTTGAAAAATACTCTCAGAAAGCTACGAGTAAATCCCAACAAGACTCGCGGAAAAAAAGTACTGGATCCCAAAAAAAGAGTTGCGCCAAAGATGTTGGTGAAAAAAATGGTTCTCGTCCATCAACATCACCTTCTTCTGCATCTGCCTCAGCGAATACTGGTAATCCAGAATCTTCAATTTATAGAGCTCGGCCTGTACGCTCTTGTACTCACTGCCGGCAACAGAAAATTCGATGCAACGCTTTAGAAACTTTTCCCGCTCCTTGTACTAGATGTGCAAAAATGGATAGGAAATGTGTGGTGGACCCTTTTTTTAAGCCGCAGAAGGGAGGGCAAGTACAATCTCTCCGTGGTGATATATCTTCGCTAAAGCAACAACTTGCAGCATTACAGCGGAAATCATCAACGAACGAGTCTCCTGATTCTGCTCTGGATGCGGCCCCATCTCCAACTTTTTCAGTGCAAAGTTCAGCCTCCCCGACTCTGAATCCCTCTAGGCTTGAAAGTAAGCTATCTCATGGATCTGTAGTCAATCCATCTCAGCATGCTTCTCACTCATCAGTTGGTAGCTACGAAATGGACCCGCCCACAATTCGCTCTAGTGACCCAGGTTCGTCAAATTCTGCTTCACCAAGCTCTTCGGCAACTGGTCCTATGATTCACAATGCCAATTTTGATCCTTTGACACAATCTTACGGTGTTGATAGTAACTCTCGGATCTTGTCTGGAGATTCTTTGCCTAACAAACTTCATAACTCTCAGTATCAATTACACAGATTCCCACCTGGGAGTCATGGACATCCGCCTATTATCACTTCTTCAAAGGGCCATTATTTGCTTTCTGAATCATCTTCACCATCCTCTCCTTTAAGCATGGGCCACAATAGTTCTGTTCCAATTTCTGGTATGGTCATTCACGAAATGCCAAGCGATCACTCAAGACATAGCCCAACTTCTATTGACACCAACCGTCCTGGTGATAAAATCCCGGAAGATCATATTCATTCTTCGCGACAGGCTTTGGCATGTTCTGTTGAGCATTCCGATTACATCATGGGAGACGTCAGACTTTCATATGAACGTGCAGAAGAGCTGCACACACGTTTCACGACTCATTTTCTTCCATTTCTTCCAATCATTCAGTCCAACTCCGCTGCGGAACTTTATCGTCGGTCGCAATTGTTGTTTTGGACCGTCATTCTCACTGCGTCATTGTCTGAGCCTGTTCCTACGCTCTATAACAGTCTTTGCTCGCTCATAAAGCAGCTCGCTATTGAGACGTGTTGGATTCAAACTCCTAGGTCTACACATATTGTTCAAGCTCTTTTAATTTTAGGTAACTGGCCTCTGCCGAACGAAAAAGTATTAGACGACTGTTCATACCGATTTATAACGCTTGCAAAATCTCTAGCAATGCAACTTGGACTACATCGAGGAAAATTTATTTATGAGTTTTCACGAACTCAAGTTAGTTTGCCCGACGCCGAAAAATGGCGTACTCGAACCTGGATTGCCACTTTTATTGCTGAGCAGGTTTGGTGCGCGAATCTGGGACTTCCTCCAAATATGCCTATGGACTATTTGCTTGAAGAAAGTAGGACTGATACCAGTTTGCCTAAGCCTTTTAGGTCTTTGGCTTGTTTGGCAATATTTTGTTCAAAACTTGTAAATCTCTTGGGCTCAAGTGTAACTTCCCCTGATGGAACACTGGAACCAAAGAATAGATTTTCAACTCTTGGAATCTTAGAGCAAGAGCTAGACCGCCTTGTGGCTGAAATAGGCACTGAAGACAGTAAGTTTTCCGTATTTTGAATTTGCCGTTTTCACGACACTGACTTTCTCTAGCATCTGTTGAGATATACTATCTGTACCTCAAAATGATGATTTGTGTTTTCTCGTTCTTACCAGAAACACCAATTCAAGATCAAACTATTTATATCATTAAAGCCTATCATGCTGCAACCAGAGTAGTGACTTTATTTAGCAATTTAGCTGAACAGCGCCGAATCATAGAATACCCTATCTATATTCGACAACCTGTGAGTTTGGCGGCATTTCTTTTATTTCGCCTTCATCTTTCGCCTCTCCTTCTTCCTCAGTACATTGAGAGTTCTCGGCAATCTGTTGTTACAGTTCACCGATTATTTCGTAACATGTTAACAGCCTGGAAGGATGTTGAGAATGACATTTCTCGTACAGCAAAAGTTTTGGAGAAACTCAACTTTGTCATTATTACACATCCTGAGTTATTTACCAAGGCACCTGGCATTATCACCAGAATGCGGTCTCATCTCACAGCGTCATTATTTTATGAGCTCATTTGGGCTATTCATGAAGCGCGACGGCGTGGAGGTGTTAGTTCATCATCAACACAAGCTGCTGCATTCGTAACTGCATTTACTGCTGCTGCGGCAAATAATTCCAATGGCTCTACCAATACAAATGGAGGAAATCTTGCGAATGCAAGCATCTCATCTCATTTGCATTCAAATAGTATCAACTCAATTCCTGGTTCTCATGTTGACTCAGTACCGCCGCTACCATTTTACAATCAGATCACAAAAGACGATTTCATTGCTACTACCTCAACCACTCCCAATGGAACTACAATAACAACCCTAGTGCCTACCAATGCCAATAACAGTTATTCCAACAATCATTCTTCCCCTTTAGTTTCACAAATAAATGGAACAAGTGTAAATACTACACCTTTAGCAGGCATTGGAAACCCCTCTAGCATGCTTGCTGCAGGTGCTGATGTAGCGGGGTCTCTTCAACCAACGTCGAAAGCACTGCCTCCCCCTCCTCTCCTTCACGTTTCCAGTACCTCAAAGTCGACCCCAACACTTCATGGTCCTAGAAGAACAAGTCACGCAAACCTTGCAAATATTATGGGTGCCAATACCAACAGTAATGCTGCTTCTACTTCAAGTGGAATAGCCACTTCGGCTTCATCTATTCCCGCAACAGGGCCCCTCACACCATTGATACCTGAAGTACGCCAAAACAATGGAGCTGCGTTTTATGACACAACTGGCAGTTCAACAGATCCTTTACATTTAGATACGTTGATGCAGGGTATAGACTGGATGGACGCTAAGGGAGATGATTTGTTGGGCTGGATGGACAATTTGGATTTTAATGTTTAAAGTTATTAAAATTAGCCAAACAAAATATAGATAAAATGAAATAATAAATAAAATAATAACAAAATAAAATAATGATGATGATAAATCAGTTTATTGTCCCATGTAAAATATCCTATCTAAAAGAAAGACTATATAACATAAAAACAGAAGACATTGTTCTAACTATTTGTCTGATACAGACCTTCTGC